>ML393910.1:83243-94947 GCA_005239525.1 Nicotiana knightiana
AGATACAATGCCATTACTAAAGTCAGCAACAAAATCAGCTAGTATTTGAGACTTAATTGCAGTCCTAGGCTGATAAATTATCTCATGCTCACTTAGTTCTATGGCTCGCTTGGCTAATTTTCCTGATAATCTTGTTTATGAAGAATATTTCTTAAAGGATATGAAGTCACAACAGTGATTGCGTGGCATTTAAAATAGGGTCGTAATTTTCTAGATGCCATTATTAAAGATAAAGCTAACTTTTCTAGATGTGGATATCTAGTCTCAACATCTAGAAAAGTTTTACTTGCATAATAGATAGGTGATTGTTTACCTTTTTCTTCTCTTACCAATACTGCACTTACAACAATTTCTGAGACAACCAGGTAGATGTACAATATTTTCCCTTCTTTTGGTTTTGAAAGCAGTAGTGGTTTCGATAGATAAATCTTCAGGTTCTTGAGGGCTTGCTGACATTCTTCAGTCCATTCGAACTGATTCTGTTTTTTGAGAACTGACAAGAATTTAAAACTTTTTTCGGAAGATCTAGAAATAACCCTCCCCAAAGCTGCTATTCTTCCTGTCAATCTTTGAACCTCTTTTTTATTTGTTAAAACATCAGGTATTTCCTATATGGCTTTAATTTGAGTGGGATTTACCTCTATTCCTCTGTTTGATACAAGGAAACCCAAAAATTTGCCTGATTGCACTCCAAAAGCGCATTTCTCTGGATTCAACTTCATATTATACCTGCGTAAAATATCAAAAGCAGTAGATAGGTGCTGGAAATGGTCTTGCGCTTGTGTTGATTTTACCAACATGTCCTCGATGTACATCTCCATCGTTTTTCGAAGATGTTCTTGGAACATCTTGGTCGCTAGCCTTTTATAGGTGGCTCCAGCATTTTTTAGGCCAAAAGGCATGACTTTATAGCAATAAGTTCCCCTATTCGTGATAAATGAGGTTTTTTCCTCATCTAAAGGATCCATTTTAATCTGATTATAACCAGAATATGCATCTATAAAGCTTAATAGTTCATGACCTGATGTAGCATCAATTATTTGATCTATATGAGGCAATAGGAATGAATCCTTGGGGCATGCTTTGTTTAAATCAATATAATCTATGCATAATCTTCACTTGCTATTCTTTTTAGGTACTACCGCGGTGTTTTCCAACCAGTTAGGGTATGTTACCTCTTGTATCAAACCAATCTTCAAGAGTTTCTGTACCTCTTCGTCGATCACTTGGTTCTTGAATGGTCCTTGCTTTGTTTTCTTCTGCTTCACAGGTACGAAGGATAGACTTTCATTTAGTTTATGAGTCATCACTTCTGGTGGAATGCCTGTCATATCTGAGTGGAACCACGCAAAACAGCTTGCGTTAGCCTTTAAATAATCAATTAACTTACCTCTTCGAGTGGGGCTTAGCCTCGTGCCTACATACACTTTTTGCTAAGGTTTTTGTTCAGATAACGGAATAGCTTCGAGCTCCTCCATAGTTGTTTTGATGTGCTCATCTTTCTCCAATTCATGAATGACGTCCAGTCTGGAATCCGCATCTGTGTGGTATAGTACACCTTCCGTGGTAACTTTAATCTTCTGCTCGTAAGTATTTTCTTTCGTGCCTGTTTCAGCAATAATATCTTCCGTACCTATTTGGGCAGTAATTTTTTCCATGTCTGTTTGGGCGGTGTTACCTGTTTGGGAGATTTCCTTATCTCGTAATTCTTCCACTTCTATTTTCTTGTTGTAGTGTACCACAAAATTTATATTTTTTGTGGTCTGCTGATCTCCTTTGATTCGTTGAATCCCCCATTCAGAGAGAAATTTAATTACCTCATGCAACGTGGAGGGTATCACTTTCATGTCGTGGATCCATGGCCTTCCAATGATCACGTTATAAGCCATATGAGTATTGATTACTTGGAACCTAGCTCTTTTGATCAGCCCCCAACATAGGTGTTAAGCTCAATTTCTCCTTTTGTTATAACCGTAGAGTTATCAAACCCGGATATGGCTCGTGCTTTTGGGATTACTTGATTCCCCAGTAGCATTTCTTCCACGACTCTTAGCAAAATGATATTGATTGAACTGCCTGGATCAATCAACACTCTTTTCACGTTAGTGTCATGAATAAGTAGAGATATTACCAGAGCATCATTGTGCGGAAGCATTAATCCGCTGCTATCTGCATCATTGAAGGTTATATCGTCCTCTCCACGAGCACGTTTCCCGTGTGTAATTGTGAACTTTGTGGTTGTTTTGCAAATCACTCCGTTTACTTCTTCACCGCCGTGTATTATGTTAACGGTTCATTTTGGAGATGGAGGCTTTGGGGGCTCCTGCCTGCTCCTCATGTATGCTTGTTTACCTTTATCACTAAATAATTCTGTTAAATAGCCTTGTTTTAACAAATTTTCTACTTCTCCTTGTAGAAGTCTGCAATCCGCAGTTTTATGCCCATGATCATTGTGAAATTCACACCAGTGATCTGGGTTTCTTCTACTTGGATTTGACCGCATCTCTTTGGGCCATTTGACCTTGTCTCCCATGTTCTTCAATATTGAGACAAGTTCAGTAGTACTTACGTTAAAGGTATGATCCCCAATTTGAGTACTACCTCTAGTTCGTTCATCTCGATCTTTTCTAGATCTAGATGAGGATCAGATTGCATCTCTTCCTTGTAGTCTATAGTCCGACCTAGTATTTTCGAACCTGGGGCGGATATCGCGTCCCGAGGGTCCTAAGTAAGGATCGTACCTGTTTTTACCTGATCTTCTATCTGATTCAGGTCGTCTGTATCTGGAATGATCTTGATCTCTCGAACGAGCAATGATATCTTCTTCTATTTTGAGTTTAGTACTGTACCTGTTATATACATCGTTCCATGTTGTGGCGGGGAATTATATTAGATTCCCCTTAAGTCGCCTGGTGGCTTCTGAGATTTTATCGTTCAGATTGCTTGCAAATGCCATGGCTGCCCAATTATCAGGAACCCTGGGTAACTGCATTCTTTCTCGTTGAAACCTATCTACCAACTCACGGAGTAGTTCCGTGTCTCCTTGTTTTATTTTGAATATGTCTTCCATTCTCTTCTCAACTTTTTGTGCACCAGAGTGTGCTTTTATAAATGAATTTGCAAGCTCAGCAAAAGAAGAGAATACCAGGTTAAAGCCCCTTTGGTAAGTGTTTCCCCAAATTTTTTGACAAGCACTGATTCAATCTCTTGTTTCGTTAAGTCGTTGCCTTTTACCCCAGTTGTGAAAGCAGTCACATGGTCGCGTGGGTCAATTGTTCCATCGTATTTGGGAACGTTAGGAATTTTAAACTTCTTGGGTATAGGCAAAGGTGCCGCACTAGGCTTCCACGGTTGTTGAGAATATCTATCAACATCGATGCCTTTGATAACAGGTGGTACANCAGGGTGGAGTTGGCGGTGTAGGCAACGCTGCTGGTAATCCTCTCGCAAATTCCTGCAAAGCTTGGCTCACATACTCTGCAATCATTTGCTTTACATGATCTTGTTCCACAGTTTGATCATTATTACCATGGTTGTTATTGGATCTTTCTGGGGATTGTTCCCTTGAACCACGTGGGGTTCCTGAAGGTGATGGAACTGGGGTTCCACTTCTTTGCTGGCTGTTGTCGTTGGGGTTTGACATAATTTAAAGGATATCACTTGTAAAGTAAACAAAGATTATCAGATTCCCGGTAACAGAACCAATTTGTTTAACCAAAGAATTAGACCCTTTGACTAAAGCTTATTTTTAAGATGAATACGGGTTACTGATAATCGAGATAATGGAAAAATGAATAATAGAAAATAAAAGATCGAAGTTGATTGTATTTAGAGAATCAGATGCCTTTACAAGCTGTAGTCCCCTCCCTGTATATAGGAGATTCTTATAATGTACGACTGCTGCTATGGTTACTCATTAATGACTAATTATGACATTAATGAGGCGTTACAAAGGATAATGGTAAATAGGGGTTCATTTATATAACGTTCGAGTAATCAATTGTGGGTTCGTGAATCTTCCCGTAGCTTTTTCTAGATTCATTCTGACCATGCCTCTCTCCCGTTTTGATCAAATTGGACTTCCCGTGGCTGATAAGTTCGTGGGTTTAATGAATCGTGCCTCTTTCTACTGTACCTCTTCAAAGAGTTATTTCCGGCTATCGTGTTTTCCCGTGTCCACGTGACTAGCTGAGTTGTCAAAAGCTGGCTTACGTGTGAAACTCTTTTTTACCAATACAAACATGGCAATAGAAGAGATAGCAGTTCCAATTAAGGAACATATGAATCAAATAAATAATAAGATCAGATCATGAAGCAATTAGCTCTAATTAAAGTAGGTAGAGGTGAAGCTAGTCATTAAGAAACATATTCATAACAAAACAACTCCATATTCAGTGAACACAAGGACCTAAGAACCCTAAAAGGCCAATTTCCAATAATAAGTCCGAGCACGTAGTCGTCACCTCGCGTACACGGACTACAATCAACATAAAAGACTCAAATCCAAAGGGGTAGCTCCCCCACACAAGGTTAGGCAAGATACTTACCTCAAAGAAGACAATCGATACTCTAAAATGAACTTCTCGGGTGAAATGACCTTCGGAAGGCTTGAAAGATAACCAAAATAACTTCAAAGCACAAATAAAACTCATAAGAAATTATTGCATATCATAAAGTTTCAATTTTTATAAAAATCTAAAAATTGACCCAAAAGTCGACCCCGGACCCGCACCTCGGAACCCGACAAATTTCACAACACCCGAACACCCATTCCGATTCGAGTTAAACTTCATCCCTCAAATCATGATTTTTCATTTGGAAAACTTTCTTTAAAAACCACAATTTTTCTCAACTCAAAATACAAATTAAATGATAAAAAAATGAAGAAAAAATCATGGAATATAATAAGTTCTAGTTGAAGAACACTTACCCGATCGATTTTTTTGAAAACCCAACAAAGAAGCTCCCAAAATCGAGGTCTAAAACTCAAAATATGAAGAAAATGGCCAAATCCTTGACTTATATGATTCTGCCCAGGACTTCCGCATTTGCAGACAAGGAAGCACACCTGCGCACACACACTTGCGAGAATCTGCGAATTCTAATAGCCAGGCATGGATCCGCATCTACGGAATTACAGCCGCACCAGCAGCACCGCAGAAGCGCAAAAGGGGACGCAGACGCGAGCTTCTTCGCAGGTGCGATCGCTGGACCGCAAAAGCGGCCTTCGCACCTGCGTGCCGACTGCCGCAGAAGCGAGCGAGCTCCCAGGACATCATGACCTCAGAAGAGACTAGGCTCACGAAGAAGCGGAGCCGCACCTGCGCTCCAAGATGTCGCAGGTGTGAGACGCCAGAACTAGACCTGACCAAGACTAGGAAAAACATCCGAAACTCGTCCGAAACATGCTCAGGGCCCTCGGGACCCTGTCCAAGCATACCAACCAGTTAAATAACTTAACACGGACCTGCTCGAGGAATCAAAATACTTCAAACAACGACAAAACTACGAATCGCACCATGAATCAAACTTATGAACTTTCCAATCTTTCAACTTCTAAAACTCGCGCTGAAACCTGTCAAACTAACCCAGAATGACGTCATATTTTGCAAGCAAGTCCCAAATGAAATAACGTAGTTGTTCCAACTCTCGAAATCACATTCTGGCCACGATATCACCAAATTTAACCCTCTCTCAAACCTTTCAACCTTCCAAACTTCAACTTTTCAAACTTTCACCGAAATTCTTCAAATTATCCTATGGACCTCCAAATCTAAATCCCGATGCACGCGTAAGTCCAAAATCACCATATGAATCTGTTCAAGACCATATGCCGCCGAACAGAGTTTAAATTCTCAAAATGATTGGCCGGGTCGTTACATCCTCCCCCTCTTAAAACAAACATTCATCCTCGAACGTGCCAAGAATCGCCTCGAAGTCTTCAAATCATTGAATGCACAACTCTAACATACACCCGCGGGTGATCCCACGTCACCCCAATCCACATAAGAAGGGCGACACCATATCAACTGTAATTTAGCCTTTCTACCAAAACTGATAAGCCTCAGAGTCAATTCTCACCTTCCATTCATTTCCAAAAGACCCGATTCTAAATCCATACCCGGTATCAGCCTCAACTAGCTGCAACAACTCATGCCTACACCCACAAGTTACGACCACGCAACATGACACACCACACATAGGCCCAAAATAACCTTTCTGACCACAATAGTTTCCCATAATCAAAACCAGCACCTATAATTAGACTCGTATCCGTTAGAAACCCGTTTCAAACCTCCACAACGCTGACCATGATGCAAGAAACACGAAGGTCTCATAATCATACACCCCGATCAACAAGTCACAACTAACACCACCAGGTTTACACCCCGCAGGCTAAAACTCAGGAAGCATAGAACAAAAATGACTGAATATGTAAAGAGAAACACATAAGAGAAATATCAAACAAGCCCGACATGCACAAATCTCTATTAGTACCATACTACGAATCAATTTAAAAAGTAAAATCAAAGTACATGAACAAATCATAAGGATCTCATCCTGGTCTCAATCGCGGCACGTAACCCGGGTCAAACATATCAAATCAGATGAAATCATGAGGGTCTCGCCCTCAACTCTAAATCACAGGTCAAATATACATCATACCAATTGAAATCTTCCACTATCTTAGTTCTGCCAATAAAATCACAACGCGTACTGAACTCTCATCCGGGTAGAGTACCAATTCACAAATCGTAACCAAGAATACTCAGGAATCACATCAAAACCTACCATAATGAAAAACATGGACTCACTCCTAGTCTCACCACTCTCAATGATGAATAAAAACAAATGATAGACATGGGCTACCACTCATAGAATCTCCCAAGAGGGGAAAACACATGAATAGAGTGCAAATCATGAAACTCACCCATAAGTGAAGCAACAAATAATGGAACTCGTCCCAATAAGCAGAACCAAAATGAGATACGAATGGTGCCCCTCTGTATAAATCAAAAGCATACCTGTGTGACATCATCTGGCGCAACGTCCTCCAGCCTACTATATGAAACACATCAACGACCCGGACCTCTCCCTCTTGGGCACCCTCTCCTCGTCTGAATACTCCGCTGTGATACACCTGTCGGAGTCTAGGACAATCTCTCACCATGTGGCTGGTATCTCCACACTCAAAGCAACCTCCCTGCTGACGTGGCTGTGGAAACTATACAGTACGAGTACTCTGAGACCCATGAGCACCTGAAACACTGTGCGAAGCCAGAAGTGCAAACTGAACTGGCTGATCCACAAAACCTCTACCATATCGTACGATGCCTCCAAAATAAGGACGAGTAGATCTCTCTGGCCTACGAGGCCTCCTCACCTCTCTATCCTCCCTATCCTGACCTTACATGTCGTCTCTCTACTGATCCCACATGCCCTCTACTCGGCGAGAAATCTCTACCAATTGCTCAAATGAAACATCCAGCTCTAACTCTCGGGCCATGCTGAATCAAATATCATGTCTGAGTCCCTCAATGAATCTACGGACACGCTCTCTAACTATATCGACCAAAGCAGGTGCATGTCTGGACAAATCACTGACTCTGACGGCATACTCTGATACTGACATAGTGCGCTGGCACAGTTCCTCAAACTCCGCGCGCCATGCATATCGAAGGGACTAAGGTACGAACTCTCTCAGGAAAATCTTTGAAAACTGAACCCATGAAACTGAAGCTGACTCGGCCGGGCTACCCAACTCATATGTCTGCCACCACATATAAGCTGCCTCTCCTAAGCTGAAATGTAATAAAAGCAACCTCGTTTGCCTCCACAATACCCATAATACGAAGAATGCGGTGACACTCTTCCAGGAAACCCTGGGCATCATTTGTCGCCATCCACTGAAGGTAGGAGGGTGGTACTTCTTGTACCTCTCAAGTCTAAGATGTTCTTCCTTAGATGTTGTGGCCCTATCCACGGGCTGAACTGGGACCATAGTCCTGTTGCCATGACACCTCGAACCTGACCAACATGAAATCGATGCTCTGGAGTGTGGGTGGCGGAAGTATGAGCTCCTCCCCCAGTCTGTGAAGTAGCTGGTGCAACCGGAATCAATCACGCTTGAGTCAATGTTCCAAACATACTCAGGAACTGTGCTAAGGTCTCATGAAGTCCGGGGGTAACATCAAGCGCCTCTGGTACCAGCCCCCCAACTGAAACTACTGGCGGATCCTCAACTGCTTCTCTAGTAGGTGACCTAGCTGCGTCACGTGCTCCTCGTTGGCCTCTGCCTTTGCCCCTAGCGACATCTGCTCCGGGGGCAATGCCATCAGGAACTACAGCTCGTGTCCTCACCATCTGTAAGAGAACAAACTACAATCAGCATAGAAGACTCAAATCCCAAGGGGTAGTTCCCCACACAAGGTTAGGCAAGATACTTGCCTCAAAGAAGACAACTGATACTCTAAAATGAACTTCTCGGGTGAAATGACTTCCAGACGGCTCAAATCTAACAAAAATATCTTCAAAGCACAAATAAAACTCATAAAAAATATTCCGGATCATAAAGTCTCAATCTTTGTAAAAATCTAAAAATTGACCCAAAAGTCGACCCCCAGGCCCGCACCTCGAAACTTGACAAATTTCACAAAACCCGAACACCCATTTCGATACGAGTTCAACCAATACTAAAATTTTCAAATTCCGACACCATTTCGTTCCTCAAATCATGATTTTTTATTTTAAAAACTTTCTTCAAAAACCACCATTTTCATCAACTCAAAAAGCAAACTAAATGATAAAAATAAAGATAAAATCATGGAATATAATTGTTCTAGGTGAAAAACACTTAAATAATCAATTTGCTTGAAAAACCGACAAAGAAGCTCCCAAAACCGAGGTCTAAAACTCAAAATATGAAGAAAATGGCCAAACCCTCGACTTATATGATTCTGCCCAGGACTTCCCATTTGCGGACAAGGAAGCACACCTGCACACACACACATGCGAGAAAGAGTTCGCAGTTTGATAGCCGGGCCTGGATCCGCATCAATAGAATTACAGTCGCAAATGCGGCACCACAGAAGCGCAAAAGGGGACGCAGAAGCGAGATAGCTCCCAGGCCATCATGATCGCAGAAGCAACCAAAATCACGCAGAAGCAGATTCGCACCTGCGCTCCAAGATGTCACAGGTGCGAGACACCAAAACCAGACCTGACCAAGATTATGAAAAAATTCGAAACTCGTCCGAAACACGCTTGGGGCCCTCAAGACCCCGTCAAAGCATACCAACAAATTCAATAACTTAACACGGACCCGCTTGAGGCCTCTAATAACATCAAACCCCGATAACACGGAATCACATTCTAACCCCGATATCACCAAAAGCAACCCTCGATCAAAAACCTTTCAACCTTCCAAACTTCAAGTTTTTCAACTTTCGCCGAAATGCTTGAAATTACCCTACGGACATCCAAGACCAAATCCAAATCCGGATGCATGCCTATGTCCACAATCACCATACAAAGCTGTTCAAGATTTATGCCGCCGAACAAAGCTTAAATTCTCAAATCAATCGGCCTGGTCGTTACATCCCTCCCTTATAAAACAAACGTTCGTCCTCTCTACTGAATGCACCCGTGGACAAATCACTGAATGCACATGCATTTAGTGCCACGTCACCCAACATACACCCACAAGGTATGACCACCTGCGCACATGCACACATACACGCGCACGCACACGCATATGCATTTAGTGCCCCTCTGTAAAAATAAAAAACATACATGTATGGTATCATCTGGCCCAACGTCCTCCAGCCTACTATATAAAACACATCAATGGGCGAACCTTCCCTTCTTGGGCACCCTCAACGTGCTTGAATACTCCGCTGTGACACACCTGTCTGGAGTCTAGGACAATATCTCACCACGTGGCTAGTATCTCCACACTCAAAGCAACCTCTTTACTGATGTGGCTGTGGAAACTGTGCAGTACGAGTACTCTGAGACCCAAGAGCACCTGAAATGCTGAGCGAAGCTGGAAGTGCAAACTGAACTGGATGACCCACAAAACCTCTACCATGGCGTACCCTGCCTCCAAAATAAGGACCAGTAGATCTCTCCAGCCTACGAGGCCTCCTCCCCTCCCTATCCTCTCTCTCATGACCTCGCATGTCCTCTCATTCATGGCCCCTCCTGTCCTCTCTCTCTTGATCCCACATGCCCTCTAGTCAGTGAGCTATCCCTACCACATGCTGAAATGAAACATCCGAATCTAACTCCTGAGCCATGTTGAATCGAATATCATGCCTAATCCCCTCAAAGAATCTAAGGACACGCTCTCTAACTGTAGCGGCCAAAGCAGGTGCATGTCTGGCCAAATACTGAATCTGACGGCATACTCTGATACTGACATAGTGCCCTGGCGTAGCTTCTCAAACACCCCGCGCCATGCATCTCGAAGGGACTGAGGTACGAACACTCTTAGGAACATCTCTAAAAATAGAACCCATGAAAGTGAAGCTGACTCGGCCGGGCTACCCAACTCATATGCCCGCAACCACTGATAAGCCGCCCCCCCTGAGCTGAAACAAAACAAAGCAACCCCGCTCGTCTCCAGAATACTCGTAATACGAAGAATACGGTGACACTCCTCCAGGAAACCCTGGGTATCATCTGTCGCCAATCCATTGAAGGTAGGAGGGTGGTACTTCTTGTACCTCTCAAGTCTAAGTTGTTCTTTATTTATGAGCTCCTCCCCCGGTCTGTAAAGTAGCTGGTGCAACCAGAGTCAATCCCGCCCGATTCAATATACCGAACATACTCAGGAACTGTGCCAAGGTCTCCTAAAGTCCGGGGGTAACATCAGGCGCCTCTGGTACCTTCCCCCAAACTGGAACTACTGGTGGCTCCTCAACTGCAGCTCTGGTAGGTTCCCTAGCTGCGGCACCCATTCCGATATGAGTTCAACCATACTAAAATTATCAAATTTGGATACCATTTCGTCCCTCAAATCATGATTTTTCATTTTGAAAACTTTCTTCAAAAATTACCATTTTCCTCAACTCAAAATACAAATTAAATTATAAAAATGAAGATAAAATCATGGAATATAATAAGTTCTAGGTGAAGAACACTTACCCAATCGATTTGCTTGAAACACCCACAAAGAAGCACCCAAAATCGAGGTCTAAAACTCAAAATATGAAGAAAACGGCCAAACACTCGACTTATATGATTTTGCCCAGGACTTCCGCATTTTCGGACAAGAAAGCGCACCTGCGCACACGCACTTGCGAGAAAGAGTTCGCATCTGCAAACTCTGATAGCCAGGCTTGGATTCGCATCTGTAGAGTTTGAGCCGCACCAGCTGCACCGCAGAACCGCAAAAGGGGATGCAAAAGCGAGCTTCTTCGCATGTGCGATCGCTGGATCACAAAAGCTGATTCGGACATGCATGCCAGCCTCCGCAGAAGCAAGCGATCTCCCAGGACATCATGACCACAAAAGCGCCCAGGCTCACGCATAAGCGGAGCCACACCTACTGATCACGCTCAACTATGTCTTCTATAAAGACTAAACGGGCGTTGCAAATATAAATCTGGGGTATTAAGCCCAAAGTCGATCCCACGAGGAATTGAACGTATCAATTGAGTTTATTAAATACTAAACTGGTGTTTAATCAAGTTTCTCAAGA
>ML393913.1:0-45211 GCA_005239525.1 Nicotiana knightiana
TGGAAAATGAACTATTCTCGCATAAATAGCCTTTTAAAACATTCTGCCCATCCATTAAATTTTCTTCAGTGCGATCGCGACTCTTGGCACGCGATCGCGATGCACAGAACAGCCAACCAATGCGATCGTAGACCAATACACGTGATCGCATAGAACAACTCTCCACCCCACACACGTGCCTCAGAATCCTCTACGCGACCGCATAAACACCCACGTGACCGCACTGCCTTACCTGACCAACCTATGTGATCACAATCCTAACCACGCGATCGCATAGAACAAAATGCCTGCCCCACTTTTTTACTCTACGCGATCGCAAACATCCTCTCGCGATCGCATAGAAGGAAACCAGAACCTCACACCAACAAAAACCTGCCCAGTTTTCAAGCTAAGAGTTGGTCCGTTAACCACCCGAAACACACTCGAGGCCCTCGGGACCTCAACCAAACATACCAACATATCCCATAACATCATTCAAACTTAGTCGAGCCTTCGAAACGCCAAAAACAACGCAACAACACCAAAATCACATCAAATTCAAGCCTATGAACTTTGAAACTTCCAAACTTCGCCAACTACGCCGAAACCAACCGAAACACCTCCGATTGCCCTAAAATTTTGCAGACATATCCAAAATGACATTACGAACCTGATCCAACTTCCGAAATTCTATTCCGACCCCGATAGCCTATTTTCCACTGCCGACCGGAAATCGCCAAAAACTAACTTTCGCTAATTCAAGCCTAATTCTACACCGGACATCAAAACTTCATCCCGAACACACTGCTAAGTCCCAAATCACCTAACGAAGCTATCCGAGCCATAGAATCCGCATTCCGGGGTCGTTCACCAATAGGTAAACTCTCAGTTGAATTTCTCAAATCTTAGGCTACCTTGATAGACTAAATGCCTCAATTCTCATCATGAACAATCTGAACCCGAACCAACCAACCCAACACACATAAATGAAGCTGAACCACATAAAATGAAGCAGAAACGGAGGAAACGGGGCTAAACTCTCGGAACGACCGGCCGGGTCGTTACATCCTCCCCCACTTAAACATACGTTCGTCCTCGAACGTGCCAAGAGTTGTTCTCCAACACTATCAAACTGTTACGTAGCTTACCATGCACATACCCGTGGGTGATCCCACGTCACCCTATCTCATATAGGTCCAATAGCACAATACCGTTGAAATTTCTAAATCCAAATCCTGGCCCATAAACCTTAGAACCAAATTCCCACTTCTGAAATAATATACAAGATCAGAATTTCCATAACTATAGACTGAACAAGTCTGAACATGCTGAATCAAGCCATATACGCACCCAAGATGAAATCACATAATACACGCGTGACTCAAACACTCATAGTAATAACTCTTAACCACAATAACTGCTCAGAACAACCCCATACCGGTACATAACCCCTTATCAAGAAATGCCTTGCTCTAAAACTTCCATATACTGCCGACTATGAAAGAAGCACGTAGAAAATTCTGAAAACGTTCATTCTAGGTCCAATGACCTCTTCTCATCCATCACAACCACCCTGAAGACATAACACATCGATACAATTCGAAGCCAAAACCTGTGCAACTCGTGCACTTAACAGATACATCCTAATGCAATCAAATTATATAAAAGACCCACACGAGAGGACTATCCTGCCATTAACAATTACCATCACCATGTCATACTAACAGCCTGACACACACCATAAATATCAAAAACACATGTATCCAATACCAAAGGTCATGCCCCTACATAACTCCGCTACACTGCACGATCTCATCCGACGCCGGACCACTTGAAATACTTCAAGACACCTTGCCTAAAATCAATAACCATTCGAAATTCGTCATCAAGTACTCAAAGTGCATTGCCATAATCGCGGGGGAAATCGGACGATACCATGCCACCCGAAACAGAAGGTATATAACCAACACGTCTCAATCCCGCAACACTCAATTGCTTACCTTACTCAAATCTAGCTATAAAGCCCAATTAGAACCGCACAATATGTGCATACAACCAATAATCACCACTCATCGCAACACCGAATGGTAACTCATAGATCACTCCAGAACATGAACAAATCAATCACAATCGAATGGTACATTTCTCAATAATAGAAATTTGGAGCCAACAATTCCGACCCGGTGTAGAACACGCACCCATATTAGCCTACCAGTGACCCTAAATTAACTCTGATCACCCACAACAGATAGACAACTTACCGAAAAGTTCATAATGACAGAATCATGGTACATACTAACATCCGACTAGCTCAACTCGCATCTTCTCAGTTCACTTCCACAAATATCCTGTTTATGAGAACTCTCAGTCTCGAAGTCCATGAAACGTACGGATTACCATATCTGATCACAACTCCACCGCTCGAATACATANGTGAGGTACCTTTAACTCAAACACATTGCTCTTTTTGAAATGTATACCCTCATCAAGTTGCACCAATTAACGATATTATCTACCTAGTCATCTAAAACTGCCATGCTGCTTAAGAATTTACGACCTTCCTTCCAGAACCGAACCGTGACCTCACATATGCAAATCTCAGCTCTACCCAACATACCGCATGCGCCATGCCAACCTAGGGAAAACAAAATACGGGAACACCATGTTCCCTTCTGAGCCACAAGAACTACATACCCAACTAGCCAAGAACTTCCATTTGATCCCATTTAGAAATAAATTCACTACACGTCATAAGAAAATATGCACCCTTAACCGCGGTAGAAACCATCCGGAACTATCCGACATCCCATTTGCGCAACACCAAACCATCACGACTGAATTCTTCTAACTCAACCAAACTACGCAGGCCACCAAAAATCCAAGAGCATTGCTAAGAAACACCCGAAAAACTCGTCACCTTATGAACACCCAAGAACTAATCGTATTCCTTACCATGTCGAATCCGACCTACTACCAAGTTTCACTATTTACCCAAGTTTCTTCTGACTTACCTTCAAATCGATACGTCTTCCTGCCGTAATACCATAAATTTGCAACCCAGACTCACCACACGCGACCACAACACAAAACCATATCGTCTAAGGCTCATAAGCGACTGAATACTCCCTCAATTATCCCCAAATGCACCACATTAGAAAAACTTACCCTGAAGAGACTTCATGCGAATCTAAATCCATTACCTTCACCTTCCTGATACTGATATGTAGAATTCGTGATGATGTAGAATACCACAAGTCTTGACATCCTCTAACGTAAATCTCAATCACACTGACCAATTAGACAGAATCGACCTGACCCGTCTGAACACTAACATACTAGGAAAGTAATCCACTCACTTGAAGCCACAAGCAAATTCATACACTGCACACACTACACCTTTTACAATTTCCACTAAATCATTCAATAGAACCTAATTACCCAATAGAGTACATTACAACCTATATCAAAGAAATTTCTATTACTCGTGACATTCCTAGACCCCACACCTGCAGGTCACAGCTGATTTACCAGTATACCTCGAACTGAAATCGATACCACACATAGTCGCGCAATTAACTTATCATGAACAGACTCCCCCACTTGGCTCGAAGCCAACGATCGAGACAATCAATAATTCACAATGCCCATAATAACACTATCCGTCTAACAACTCAAGTCATCTGCAAATCTCGCATTCATCATTGCAATAGTCACACCAACTTCCACAAGCGATCTAAACTCCAATTACAACATATATCATTTTACTGGTAGAAGAGAACTTATTACAGAACTACATAGGGACCACACAACCTAGGACAACCTGCAAGAGATACCCCTGCCCGCCAGCCTCAAACATAATATCTCTCCATACACTTCTGAAGACCATAACTATCACGCAATCACTACACCTTCCTGCATATGAACACAACCAACACCTACCCTCGAGGCACCACAATACGCGGTAAAAACCTGAAGCTGATGGCAGAACTAACACTGGAGCGGTGGTCACAGAAATCTTGAGCTTCTGGAAGCTCTACCCACACATGTCTTACCATATGGATACCCTCACTGGACACCATGTGTCCCAAGAATGCTACTGAACTGAGACAAAATTCACACTCGGAGAATTAGCATAGGGCCTTTCCTCTCTGAGTCCTTATAATGCCATCCTCAGATACTGAGTATGCTATTCCTGGCTACGTGAATATGCCAGGACCCCATCAATGAATACAATAACAAGGAGTGCTAATACGGCTGGAATACACCGTCAATCAAATACATGAACGTTATTGGGGCAAATGATCAGCTCAAAAGACATCACTAGGAACTCATAACCCAATAGAGAAATCCGCTTCACTCCATAACTACACAACATGAGAGGTCTTCCAACATACTCACAACTCAAGGCCATATACCAAATCGAGACAAAACCAAACACTCAATAAACCTTGCCACATTTCCAGCCAACCCTTTTGTCAAAAATCACAGTCTGAACACATCTAACCATCAAATCACACTCACCACATAGGCATCTAGTCACCAATTCTCATTAATAAGAACACAAACGAACATACAAGTCCCCAATTACATGTGCCCACACAATGAAAATCTCAGCAATCAAGCCATAGAATGAATCCGACCTCAAGTCCTCTAGACTGGCCCATTACCAATATGCCAAAATCAAATCTCATCCATGGAAGCCACAAGCCGTCGATGCACAACTGATACCAGGCGCTCTCGTGCGCGTTTGAATACATGGAAGGAATTCAAGAGTTACGCTCTTGGCTGGATACAATGGATTCGCACGATAAGAAGTTTATTTTTTTTAAATATGAGATTTTCCTAAGGGTTCCGTAGCCTCTCGAAGATAAGCACAGACGTCTCTGTACCGATCCGCAAGACTCTACTAAACCTGCTCATGACCGGTGAGTCCTATGTAACCTAGCGCTCTGATACCAAACTATCACGACCCCAAATCAGGCCAGTCGTGATGGCACCTATCGTGCAACTAGGCCAGCCAAAACTACACTCAAATCATAATAAGCTTCCATTTACATCTTTACTATACTGATAACCCATAAAGGTTTCCTTTAAACATTTATAAAATAGTTAAAGTTATACTGAGTATTAAATACAACCCCTAAGAACCCAGAGTCACATGTCATGATCATCTACATTAAATATACAACAACGAAAAATAAATTCAATGATAGTAAGCAGGAGAGGGAGCAGGACTGCGAACGCATGCAGCTACCTCGCAAACCTCCGAGAATCTCTGAAACAGATAGACAACTCCCCCTTTCCTAACATCTGAATCTGCACACAAGGTGCAGGGAGTAATGTGAGTACACCAACTCAGTAGTAATGAAAATAAATCAGGTCTGAGCAGCAAGAAACACATAAAATCAATGTCATAAAATCATAAGATGCACAACCTTTCTTTCCAAAGATATAACATAGATATATGAAATCATCATGCCTTAAAACCAACTTCAGAAAAATCATTTGAAGAATGTATATTTTCAACAACTTCAAATCGAAAGATTTAGTATGAAAATGAAATGAATCATATAGAGGCCCCTCGGGCAAAACATATTTCATAAGCTCAGAGTGAAAGTAGTAAAATCATAAGTAGACCCTCGGAAAAAACATGTATCATAATCAGCCCCTCGGGCATACCTCACAGTCACTCAGCACCTCACAATCACTCATGCCTCCCAATCGCTCGTCACTCGTCACTCGGCACTCGACACTCGGTGCGCTCACTGGGGGTGTGTACAGACTCCGGAGGGGCTCCTTCAGCCCAAGCGCTAATACCACTCAGCACCTCACCATCACTCAGCACCTCACCATCACTCAGCACCTCACCATCACTCAGCGGAACCACTCAAAAGGCCCTCGGACAAATCAGTAAAATGGTACTCGACCCAAAACATCATTTTAAATCTCAAAGTAGTGTAAATCAGGCTGAGTTTCAAAAAAAGTAAGCAAAATATGGCTGAGTGAAATCATCAACAATTAGTGAGGGAAAACAACAGTAAAAAGCCCCCAAGGGGTCTAAACAAATCGGCACGAGGCCCCAAACACGGCTTATAGCCCAAATATTTCAACAATCTTTAGAACATAATTTAACATAAGGTTTTGAGTAAAATATGCAACTCATTAGTTGCTGCGGAGAGGACCTAGTCCAATCCAAAAATCAGTACGCGCCACATACTTGTCATCCGACATGTGCACCATTCTAAAATCAGTGAGAAATATGTAGTCCGGGGTTCCATACCCTAGGACAAGATTTATAACCATTACTTACCTCCACCGGGCCACAACACTAGTCCGCTATGCTCTTGCCCCTCAAATTGGCTCCCGAAAACCCCTAATCTAGCCAAAACCAGTTTAACATCATCAATATATACCAAAGGAACACAACCCAATCAAAAACTATCAAATTATACAAGAATCTCGAAATTTGGCCAAACCCGAGCCCCGGTCCCACGTCTCGGAATTCGATAAAATTTGCATCATTAGAATCCTCGACCTCCCACGATTCTGTACATACCAATAATATTAAAATCGGACCACAATTGTCCACTCAAATCCTCAAAAGAAAAATCAAATTCCCATGCACCCTTCTTCCCCAATTTTGGGCTTAATTCCAGCAATTTATGGTTTAATTACTTAGAAAACGATATATAAACGAGTTATGAAGTTCAAAACCTTACCTCCAAGTGATCCCCTTCGATTTCCTTTTCAAACCCTCTCAAAAGTGCTCCCAACTCGTTCAACAATGGTGGAAAATGAACTATTCTCGCATAAATAGCCTTTTAAAACATTCTGCCCATCCATTAAATTTTTTTCAGTGCAATCGCGACTCTTGGCACGCGATCGCGATGCACAGACCAGCCAACCAATGCGATCGCAGACCAATACACGCGATCGCATAGAACAACTCTCCACCCCACACACGCGCCTCAGAATCCTCTACGCGATCGCATAAACACCCGTGCGACTGCACTGCCTTACCTGACCAACCTATGCGATCACAATCCTAACCACGCGATTGCATAGAACAAAATGTCTGCCCCACTATTTTACTCTATGCGATCATAAAAATCTTCCCGCGATCGCATAGAAGGAAATCAGAACCTTACACCAGCAAAAATCGGCCCAGTTTTCAAGCCAAGAGTTAGTCCGTTAACCACCCGAAACTCACCTGAGGCCGTTGGGACCTCAACCAAACATACCAACATATCTCATAACATCATTCAAACTTATTCTAGCCTTAGAAACACCAAAAATAATGCAACAACACCAAAATCACATCAAATTCAAGCCTATGAACTTTGAAACTTCCAAATTTTGCCAACTACGCCGAAACCAACCGAAACACCTCCGATTGCCCTGAAATTTTGCAGACATATCCAAAATGACATTACGAACCTGTTCCAACTTCCGGAATTCCATTCCGACCCTGATAGCCTATTTTCCACTGCCAACCGGAAATCGCTAAAAACTAGCTTTCGCCAATTCAAGCCTAATTCTATACCGGACATCAAAACTTCATCCCGAACACACTCCTAAGTCCCAAATCACCCAACGAAGCTATTTGAGCCATAAAATCTGCATTCCGAGGTCGTTCACCAATAGGTCAACTCTCAATTGACTTTCTCAACTCTTAGGCTACCTTGAGAGACCAAATGCCTCAATTCTCATTCATCATGACCTATCTGAACCCGAACCACCCAACCCAACACATATAACTGAAGCTGAAACACATAAAATGAAGCAGAAACGGGATAAACTGGGCTAAAATCTCAGAATGACCGGCCGGGTCGTTACAATAACATTGTCTGGTCATGGGTCAATGTACATGTATAAATGAATGCAATGCATGAGAAGTACGTCAATAGAATCTCTTGGAATGTCATAAGACCATTATATCTCTGATTAATATCATAAAATAAACTTTATCAACTTACGTATTTTCTGAGATCCATCAACAAACGATAGAATAATAATAAGACATATAGGAATTCAAGAATATAGGCATCTCTAATACTTCTATGAATAGAGTCATTTATGGAAGTTGTGCATTTTCTCATTTCTGTCGTGTCGTATAGATCATGCCAAAAAAGAAAGAATGAATAACCTTAACATACATGAACCGATTCTCTTGACAATCCCTTTAACACCATTGATTGCGATAATGTGTAACGGCAGATCGAAGGAGGGAAAAATTCGTATGATATTCTTAAGAAAGATTATACCGGGCTTCTTTAGAGTACGTTGCTAAGATGCTTAAGGAATTACTTGAATTCTTGAATTCTTGTGTGAATATCCATTGACTAACATTCTGATATAAGACCTTTCTTTAAGAATGGATATGTAAGACCTTTCTTTAAGAATAGAATAGATATGTGACTCATGTTCTCAAGAATAACAAATCTCACATCTCAACTCTTGCCACCTAATATAATGACTTGAGTCACAATTCATGGGGTGTTTTAATGCCACGTGGGTGTTTATCCATTTTCAAGAATAAACCACCAATTATCTTAATTAAGTGTTAATCTTTCACTAAAATTAATAATTACCCGATTATCCATATAATAAAGAATTATATCAAATTACTTAAAATACTACTCACTTTTAATACACTTTATACATCTTACTATCATGGCCATGTGGTACCTTGTATGGTACTAGTTCATAAATATCAGGTATTTTAGCTCGGGCCGTATTTTATCCCAAAATGTCAAACTTCGACGAAACTCATTTTCTTTGATTCGCTTACCCTTTTACCTTCACGAATTTACTTATCACTTGTTTGAAGTAGCACAATAATTATAATTCCAAAATAATCTCATTCCCGAAATTATGTCAATTAGCTTAGACGAAATTTTAACGTACAAAAAAATGCGGAATGTAACATAATCTTTATTTGAAATTTGGAACCAAAAGAAAAGGACTTACACGCATAAAGCCTATGAAAGTTGAATAGTGCCATATGATCAAAGTCGGTAAATAGCGAAAAATATATAGTAATATTTTTTAATCAACAAAGAATATTTGGTTGATGAATGTTAATAAAAATGACTTTTGACAAGAACTTATATACAAGAAATGTGGCTTTGCATTAGAAGCCACCAACGATCAATTCAAGAGTTGAAAAGGTATGTTACAAACTTAGAGGGGCACAACCTTTCGAGAAGGACAAACCAAATTTAAATATTAATTTTATTGGAATATTATTATTAAATAGGTAGAATATTTAGGTTATTTAGAAGGACAATTTGGTTATTCAACTTATAACTTTTGAGCTTCCTAATTTTATAATAATATAGATATAGATTATTCTATTAGATTTTGTTCGCACAGTTCAACTCATTTAAACAAGTATTTTAAATTACACAGGAGGAACTTTACTTCTTCGCATCATATGTCAAATTAAATAAAGATTATATCAAAAAATACTATTGGTGTCATGACTCAAAATCTATTAAGGTCATGATGGCGCCGGACACCATCGCCAGGTAAGCCAATCATTAATTAGTTGAAATAAATTCATGTTTTAACATTTTTGGAATCATTACCTTTAACTTATTACGAAATAACTAAACAAAATTCGTTAAGTAAATGCAACAGTTTAATATTCAATTTTTATAAAATACATCTCATACACATCCCAGAACCCGGTGTCACAAGTGCATGAGCAAATTCTAAGAATTTCACAAATATTACAAAGCTTGTTCGAAATACAAATTGGACAAGGAATTTAAAGTGGAAATAGATACAATATGAGGGAGACTCTGTCAGCTGCGGATCGCCTCCGGATGATGCAGCTCGTCTAAGTCTCCAAACCAGCCACGTTGCTATGAAAGTAACTGTGCAATAAAAATGCACAGCAAGTGTAGCATGAGTACGAAAATAACGTGTACTCAGTAAGTCGTCCGCCTAACCTCAGAGAGGTAGTGACGAGAGGTCGAATTAGACACTTGCTAGAGGTCCATTTAGTATATTCAAGTGAGACACTAAGCATGAATTTCATAGAAAATTTATTAAAATCAGGAATAAATAATATCAACTCCTTCCACATTTAACATTTTAACTCTTCGTCATTTCAGTTGACAATTTAAATTATAATCCGGGATAAGAAACATCAGACTTATTTTACATTTTACACATCAATTCTCCTTCCTCATAACTGGCCATTAAAACTTCCTTAGGCCGATAAACATGTATAAATCACAGCAAATACGCAGTAAATATCATGCGCAAGCAATGCCGAGGGTCGACGGCCCGAACCAACATAAACATAAATTGTGCACTGCCGAGGGTCGAACGGCTCGAACCATAGATGCATCTATTTTCCCTGCTCGCGAATCAATCATGCGACGCGGTCAACATAATAATAATAAGGCTAACCTGCTCGCGAATCATACCTGCGACTCAGGTGCTCATATGTACACGTATTCAGATAATAGATCCGCATTTTTATCAAGAAAACAGCTTCTCAGGAAATGATAAAATCCTCTTAAAGGAACACAAAAAAATAGCATTTAAATCTCTGTTTTGAAGCTCATTTTTTTGCCAAGTTTAATAACATTTCATAATATAACCTCATCAGGCATACAATTATCCACGGAGGAAATCAATTATCTTTCTAGACGATTAAGAAGATGAACTCTAGTTTTTCTTAGATATTCAATTACTGCTTTGATCATATTAGCGGCCTAATATTACTGGCAAGATCACAAGTACCCAAGTAAGGCATGCTAGTGGGTCCTAAACTACCCGTATATAAGCATAATAGTAGCTACGCACGGACTCCCGTCACCTCGTGCGTACGTAGCCCCCGAAGATAGTAGCACATATTTAATTAGTTCACCTAGGGGACAATTCCCCCTCATAAAGTCAGAAAGGAGACTTACCTCGCTCCGAATATCCATAACCGGCCTCCAAGCCCTTCCGACGACTCCAATTGATGCACAACGTCCCAAAACTAGCCAAATACGGTCAAACCAATGAAAATTTACTCTAATAATTATAACAATTCAAATTATATAGATTCCCAACTGCGCTCAAAGAATTGACCAAAATGCCCTCGGGCCCACGTGCCCGGATTCCGAAATTTCTTGAAGATATACCTTACATATAGTCTTACTAACTCAAATATACAATTTACTCTAAATTCCATGCTCAAATTCGTGGCTAAAAATCCAAATACAAATTTCTAGGTTTTCTTCAAGATTTTCAACTTTTCCACAAATTTTCATGATTTTCCATTTTAAAATCTAGATATAATCCAAGTAATTAACTTGCAATAGGTGGGATTGACTTACCTCCAAGTTGCTAGGTGAATATCCCTCTCAAGAAGCTCCAAAAATCTCCCAAGAATGAAGAAATAAGCAAAAATGCTCAAACCCCCGCTTTAAACACTCACTACCCAGCGATCTTCGCGCCCGCGGCAAAACCTTCGCCCCTGCGGTGTCCTCGCTTGCGGTAAAACCTTCGTGCCTGCGGTCTTTGCACCCGCGGCCAGTTCTTCGCGCCTGCGGTCTTCGTATCGATGGCGAATTCTTTGCACCCGCGGTGCCTGGCCAGACCATGCCTTTTCGCTTCTGCGACTCGTGCCCCGCATCCGCGAGCTCGCACCTGTGGCCATCCAAGCGCAGGTGCGATCACACCGGAAGCTGGGAGCTTCAGTTTATGCTCTCCAAGTTCAAACTTGGTCCGAGGCTCATCCGGTTAACCCCGGGGCCCCCGGGGTCTAAGCCGAACATACCAACGAGTTCTAAAACATAATACGGACCTGCTCGAGGTCTCAAATCACATCAAATAACATTGAAACAATGGATCGCAACTCAATTAAATCTTTATGAACTTTAGAATTTCAAACTTCTTCATTCGACGCCAGAACCTATCAAATCACGTCCGATTGATCTCAAATTTTGCACGCAAGTTACATTCAACATTACGGACTTGCTCCAACTTTCGGAATCGAAATCCGACCCCGATATCAAAATTTCCACTTCCAGTTCAATTCCTCAAAAACCTTCAAATTTCTAACTTTAGCCAAATGACTCCAAAATGACCTACGGACATCCGAACTCACTTCCGATCTCGCTCCCAACTCCAGAATCACCATACGGAGCTATTCCCAGACTCGGAATCCCAAACGGACATTTATAACACTGAAATGCCTTACAACCCAAACTTATGAAATTCTTCTAAAATGATATCTTCCATAATAAGCGACGAAATGCTCCCGGTTTATCTAAAACCCGATCCGAACATACGCCCAAGTCCGAAATCATCATACGAACCTGCAGGAACCTTCAAATCCTGATTCGGAGGTCGTTTACTCAAAATTCCAATCTTATTTGATTCTTCCAACTTAAGGCTTTCGTGTTGAGAATTTTCTTTCCAAATTAACTCATAACTCCCCGAAACTCGATTCCGACCACGCCTACAAGTCATAATACCTAAAACGGAGCTGCTCATGACCTCAAATTGCTGAAAGATGCGCTAGAGCTCAAAACGACCGGCCGGGTCGTTATATTCTCCCCGACTTAAACAGACCTTCGTTCTCGAACGTGCTATGAACTTCTCTGGAGTTATCTGCAATCACTGTTTAACACCTCGACCACCTTCCCGTGCTACCACAACCCAGTTGAGTACATTAGCTTGATCAAATCTGAAGATTTCTTCTTTTACCCATATAATAAGCTCAGAATCTAGTTCCAACACCTGAAATTTCTCTGCCAGGCCTAGTTCCAATATATAAACACCGTATCAACTACCACACGACATACCAGAACATGACTACATACCCTTTCTGAACTAGCACCATGCACCTGCATAATTCATCATCTGACCACAATGACACTCCCTGAACCTTAATAGCCAAAATTCCATGAATCTGATGCTCCCAATGCACCTCATGATATATATATACATTCTGCTATAATGCTGGCGATACCACCATAACAAGGAGATGTGTAGAATTTCATAACCAACTGCAGAGTTAACAAATCATTGAATATCTCCTCTTGACTAGAATCATCACCTCATTACAACCCAATAAGGGTAACTGTCCTTTAATGTATTTCACATAATCTTATCGCGCTGATCCCTGATCCAATAATCTCGTCTCACCCAGTATGAACTGTTCAGACAACAAATCATCCCAGACATGACCAACAGTCTCACATGATACCACATCGCGTCAATAGGCCATAATTCGAACATGATAAATAAGAAATGACTCAGGAAGGGACTACTCGACTCACGTAACTAATATGGACTTTCCTCAGAATATAGGAGGTAAAACACAAGGAAAATAAATATAGGAACCTGAATCATCATCACACTGTTACGGCGTGCAACCCGATCCAAATAACATACCTGTGGCGACGTGCCACCCGATCCACACATAAAATCTACATAAGAAGATACACGGAGCTGAATCGCTCACTATTACAAATTACCGAATATCGATCACAAGCACGCTAAGTGTATAATACCATCCTGGAGAAACTGATAAAGCCATATGCTACAAAACTCAAGCACAACTGAGGTGCGATCTATATATATATATATATATATATATACACACACACACACACACACACACTCTGGATCTCAAGAGCTATCCTGCTCACATAACATCCCCACTACGCGGGACCTCAACACATAGGAAATTATCAAGTCGTTTCACAACTCACACGGCACAACCATATTATCATATGAATTTGACAAAGACGAAACAACATCCGTTGTTCTAATACCTTTCCATGAAGAGCGCTCTACTGAAATGAACATGCCTGGCTCATACGGAGCCCATAATCATATTTAAATCCACCCACAAACATCGAGTCTACCTTTCTTGCACCAAACTAAGCTAATAGCTTTACCTAGGTCCATATTAACCCACTTCCTCTCATAATACGCAAGAACAACCATCATAGCCGGGACAAACACCCCACAACCAAATGAACTGAATGCCTTCCAGGCATAAACCCTCAAATAAGCAATATTGCACTTCTTTATACTCAGTCCAAATCTTCAATCCATTAAGTGACTACATGTCACACTTGTACAATCTTCTCGTGGTTACGCACCCACGACCTTCCACACCAGGTAACGAGATTGCACATCCGCATCACCGACCACACTAATACTGCAAAACACATCAAGAACCCAGGACCAGGGTACAAAGCCTTTTTCACCGAATATCGATCTCAGGTGACACTGAAGATAACACCAACTTACTCGGAACTTCTCATCCGAGCTCATGACATCCTTGTTAACACCGAACCGCAATATCGATTCTTACTCCCAGTTACATACTGCTTACCGCACCTAACATGCCAATATGAAATAACTCAAGAATTCCATCATAACTTCTGAATCACTAATAGGGTGGACACTTCATCATATAGAAACCTTTTTCTTACCTCAATTCAAGAGAACCATGACAATACACAAGCGGATTCCCACAACCGCAATACATGCAAATCCTTAAGTAGTGGTCTGAACTATCATTAACCTTCCGGGATCCGCCTACACCTGACAGGCCAGAATACTTGAATGCTTCCAAATAGAATCCATTTCGACAGTCGACATGCCTCGCATACACCGGCACAAACCAAATGCATAACTTAATCACATCGAATGAACCAATCACCGCCGTAAATGTGCCATTTCAACCATGGCTAATCAATCTATATTCTTTTAATCATCTTTAATTTACTCAGGAATAATAGTAACTTCCTTCAACTCATAGCAAACTCAACCCTCACTCATCCCGAGTGACCTTGATTCACGAGACTATGCTGCCTAAATCCCTCAACTCGTCTCATACCCTCCTGATAATCTTTCTATAATCCGGAGTTTATTTCTCTCACTCTTCCAATACTATCCTGCACACTAAAACATATCATAGAACACTCCAATTATTTTCCCTTTCTCAGGAATTATACTGCAAAAGCTCGACTCATTATCATACTGCTGCCTAAAACCCTTAAACGTTGCATTCTTAACTTCCGAATTTACTAGGACCGCTATTGAGAGTCACCCACTCTGACTGGCCCCGAATACAATCAACTCCAAGGCTCTTCTAGCACACGAACATTCTCTAAATGAAGTACCTGACTGAGTCACTACCCTTACAACTCGCATATGCCTTAAGCATAAATTCTGAATTAAGCATAACCCTGGTCCAATAGGGCCAACTTCTACACATATTTGACAAATCCCACGCACAATCACCATTTTACTCCTTTCCCTTAGCTGCAATAACTTTCCATTACACCAAGAATCTGCAACCCCATGAGAACACAATCCTACAACCCAATTGCAGGTGGTGGGACTCCCCCACTTAGCCCGAAGCTACTCCTTGCACTACTCTAGACCCTGCTGAGATCCTTTCTGCTTTGTTAATATGATCTTTCTCAACCAATCCGTCCAATTCCTCCAAATTCTCTTGTTTGCACTCCCTAAATAGTCAAAGTCTCTAGCATCATTCACACATTCTGCCTCCTACCGAATAGCCACTAGAATCCCTCACAGAAACTTGCCAACCACACAACCGCTAACCTACTCACAGGAGACAACCCACCTGTGTAAATCACTAACTGAAACCTTCCAACGACGCTGTACTGCACCATCTCTACAACATCAATATCCCCTCCTAAGCCCGTTCTCATTTACCGACTTTACCAGTCCGCCCGCTCCTCATGGACATCTACTAAATGCACTACAATATCCTCTAATTAACCAATATATTGCCGCTCTCCTACTTTGGTTAAACTATTCCTTTAGGCACTACCTGACATCCTTTCCGTACGCCATGGCCTTTTAGAAATCTAGCCGCTGCCTGACACTTCTCACATGTCTTCCTTCGTCGTATGCCGTCCAATTCAATATCATTCTCTGCAACTCTTACACCAGTAGATCACCACGACTTCAAACTCTCCGAGGATCATCCTTCTCGAGCTGCCTTCATTAGAAATAACTATTCAGTCCTGAACCACCACGCACCACGATCTCTGACAACCGCTTCTCCAATACTACTTCACAACACTCTGACCCAATGCAGCCGAAGCAACCATGGCACCAACATACTTAACACATTCCATTCAATTAGTGACGACGATGTCACATCACAGGTGAAAATTCCACCTCGCTTGAAAACACCAGGTCTTATTGTTCCTTCAACCCAAATTTGATCATTCATAGTTCAATTGCCTTTCCTCCGCCGGAACTAAAATACTGAAATCTCGAGATCACGCTCTGAGAAGACCTCCCTTCAAGTCATTCATTACCCCGACATATGGGCAAGCATTCTACCATCATATCAACACCGCGCGATAACCAATCGTAGGCATCACAACACTCCGAGCATAACATCAAAGTTTCTTAGAATCATAGCTACTGGCTGAAACAACATAATATTCTTCTGCAGGGCAACAACAACAGCCTCAATCAACTTCGCAGGGAGAAACACCCCGCACCACACCCATAACACCATTTCAATTCCTCAAATCCACGATTCATAGCAAGCGCTTCACGACGCGTAAGATTGAGTAGGAAGAAACATAGGCATATGCCTTAAAGGAATCAAATCGCACAATGAGGAATCAAGAAGGGAAGTACCTAACACCCCTGTAGCCTCTCAAAGATAAGTACAGACGTCTCCATACCGATCCACAAGACTCTACTAAACTTGCTCATGACTCGTGAGACCTAAGGGAACCTAGTGCTTTGATACCATGTTGTCACGACCCAAAATCTATTAAGGTCGTGATGGCGCCGGACACCATCGTCAGGCAAGCCAATCATTAATTAGTTAACATAAATTCTTGTTTTAACATTTTTGAACATTACCTTTAACTTATTACGAAATAACTAAACAAAATTTGATAAGTAAATACAACAGTTTAATATTCCATTTTTATAAAATACATCCCATACACATCCCAGAACCCGGCGTCACAAGTGCATGAGCAAATTCTAAGAATTTCACAAATATTACAAAGCTTGTTCAAAATACAAATTAGACAAGGAATTTAAAATGGAAATAGATACAATATGAGGGAGACTCTGTCAGCTGCGGATCGCCTCTGGATGATGCAGCTCGCCTAAGTCTCCAAACTAGCCACGTCGCCATGAAAGTACCTGTGCAATAAAAATGCACAGCAAGTGTAGCATGAGTATGAAAACAACGTGTACTCAGTAAGTCTCCCGCCTAACCTCAGAGAGGTAGTGACGAGAAGTCGAATTAGACACTTGCTAGAGGTCCATTTAGTATATTCAAGTGATTGTCATAGACAATTTATTAAAATCAAGAATAAATAATATCAACTCCTTCCACATTTAACATTTTAACTCTTCGTCATTTCAGTGGAAAATTTAAATCATAACCCGGGCTAAGAAACATCAGACTTATTTCACATTTTACACATCAATTCTCCTTCCTCATAACTGGTCATTAAAACTTCCTTAGGCCGATAAATATGTATAAATCACAGCAAATACGCAGTAAATATCATGCGCAAGCAATGTCGAGGGTCGACGGCCCGAATCAACATAAACATAAACTGTGCACTACCGAGGGTCGAACGGCCTGAACCATAGATGCATCTATTTTCCCCGCCCGTGAATCAATCATGCGACGCGGTCAACATAATAATAATAAGGCTAACCTGCTCGGGAATCATACCTGCGACTCAGGTGCTCATATGTACACGTATTCACATAATAAATTCGCATTTTTATCAAGAAAACAGCTTCTCAGGAAATGATAAAATCCTCTTAAAGGAACACAAAAAAAGTAGCATTTAAATATCTATTTTGAAACTCATTTTTTTGCCAAGTTTAATAATATTCCATAATATAACCTCATCAGGTATACAATTATCCACGAAGGAAATCAATTATCTTTCTAGACGATTAAAAAGATGAACTCTAGTGTTTCTTAGATATTAGCGGCCTAATAATACTGGCAAGATCACCAGTACCCAAGTAAGGCATGCTAGTGGGTCCTAAACTACCCGGACATAAGCATAATAGTAGCTACGCACGGACTCCAGTAACCTCGTGTGTACTTAGCCCCCGAAGATAATATCACATATTTAATTAGTTCACCTAGGGGACAATTCCCCCTCACAAAGTTAGAAAGGAGACTTAGCTCGCTCCGAAATTCCATAACCGGCCTCCAAGTCCTTCCGACGACTCCAATTGATGCACAATGTCCCAAAACTAGCCAAATACGGGCAAACCAATGAAAATTTACTCTAATAACTGTAACAATTCAAATTATATAGATTCCCAACTCCGCTCAAAGAATTGACCAAAATGCCCTCGGGCCCACGTGCCCGGATTCCGAAATTTCTCGAGGATATACCCTACACATAGTCTTACTAACTCAAATATACAATTTACTCTAAATTCCATGCTCAAATTCGTGGCTAAAAATCCAAATACAAATTTCTAGGTTTTCTTCAAGATTTTCAACTTTTCCACAATTTTTCATGATTTTCCATGTTAAAATCTAGATATAATCCAAGTAATTAACTTGCAATAGGTGGGATTGACTTACCTCCAAGTTGCTAGGGGAATATCCCTCTCAAGAAGCTCCAAAAATCGCCCAAGAATGAAGAAATGAGCAAAAATGATCAAACACCCGCTTTAAACACTTACTGCCCAGCAATCTTCGCGCCTGCGGTCTTCGCACCCGCGGCCAATTCTTCGCACATGCGGTCTTCGCACCCGCGGCCAATTCTTCGCGCCTGCGGTCTTCGCACCTGCGATCAATTTTTCGCGCCCGTGGTGCCTGTCCAGCCCATCCCTTTTCGCTTCTGTGACTCGTTCCCAGCATCCGCGAGCTCGCACCTGCGGCCATCCAAGCGCATGTGCGATCACATTAGAAGTTGGGAGCTTTAATTTATGCTCTCCAAGTTCAAACTTGGTCTGAGGCTCATCCGGTTAACACCCGGGGCCCCCGGGGGCCCAACCCGAACATGCCAACGAGTTCCAAAACATAATGTGGACCTTCTCGAGGCCTCAAATCACTTCAAATAACATCGAAACAATGGATCGCAACTCAATTAAATCTTTATGAGCTTTAGAATTTGAAACTTCTTCATTCGACGCCGGAACCTATCAAATCACGTCCGATCGACCTCAAATTTTGCACACAAGTCACATTCAACATTACGGGCTTGCTCCAACTTTCGAAATCAAAAACCGACCGCGATATCAAAATTTTCACTTCCGGTTCAATTCCTCAAAAACCTTCGAATTTCTAACTTTAGCCAAATGACTCCAAAATGACCTACGGACATCCGAATTCACTTCCGATCGCGCTCCCAACTCCAGAATCACCATACGGAGCTATTCCCAGACTCGAAATACCAAACGGACATTTATAACACTAAAATGCCTTACAGCCCAAACTTATGAAATTCTTCTAAAATGCTATCTTCCATAATATGCGCCGAAACGCTCCCGGGTTATCCAAAACCCGATCCAGACATACGCCCAAGTCCGAAATCATCATACGAACCTGCATGAACCTTCAAATCTTGATTCAGAGGTCTTTTACTCAAAATTTCAATCTTAGTTGATTCTTCCAACTTAAGGCTTCCGAATTGAGAATTTTCTTTCCAAATTAACTCTAAAATTCCTGAAACTCAATTCCGACCACGCCTACAAGTCATAATACCTGAAACAGAGTTGCTCATGACCTCAAACTGCTAAACGATGCGCTAGAGCTCAAAACGACCGATCAGGTCGTTACAATTGGGCCGAGTTCACCCATAAAGGATGCTCACTAGCCCGTAAACTCAGTATTCCTCTCAAAATCCTAAGTTATTGATAGTAAATAGACCATTATGGTATCAAAAAATAAGATTCTTTTGTTTCTAGTGGGACACAAAATGACGGCTAGAGTTATTACACAAGAATAATCCTTCAACACAAAAGGAACTTTCATCTCTTTGTAGAGAAAAAATGTAGTAAATACCTCAATCAGACTTGAGTTGACTATATGACCTCTTATTTTCTTTCTCAGTTTCTTTTGGTTTGGGAAATGACTAAAAACGTGTGTTAAGATAGTTGGGACCTTTTTCTAAAACTTGTAGGTCAGCTATTAATCATTGAAAATCCTTTATTTCCTTCATTTTTCCGCCAAATTCTCTTTCTTCTCTCTGTTTTCTCACCCACTCAACCACGATGATTTTTGGCAGCCTCTGATAAGAATCAAGCTTCAATTTTGGGTTGAATCGTCTATATATACCCAACAAACACTGTATATATATATTCAGAACTTACCAACATTGGGTAAATCCTAAATTCCTATGTTTTTCGTTTCTTACAACTGTGATTTGGGGTTTGTAGAGGGATTCGTACATGTGCATTTGAAATTTTGATTTGGTTGTGTATAACCATATCTTATACAGCGTGGGTGGTTATAATTCCTAGTTCCACTACCTTTGGGCTCTGAAATTTACATTTTTGTCGGTCTGGAGACCTATTATTTATTAATAATTTTGTGGTTGATTGTCATCTGGTCATACCTGTTTGCTGGAATTAGGGTTTGTTTTTCTTATTCCAATCATAAGTTTCAAATTATAAAATGTGACATTGCATATTTACATGTAGGTAACATGGGAAACAATCAAGTGTTAAGAAGTATAAATCTTCGGCAAACAGAGTAAATGCAGAGCCTTCAGAGCCTGCTACCATGAAACAAAATCCAGATACTTCTGAAGCTTCCCCTAGTAAAGCAAATGTTGAGCCTTCAAAGCCTACCACCGGGAAACAAAATGCAGATACTTCAGAATCTTCCCTTAGTAAAGAAAATGCTGAGATTTCTAAGCGTGATAGGAGAAAAAAGAATAAAGAGACATCAAAGCCTACTAGTAAAAAAAATAAGATGAAATTCTATATTAGTTGTCGCGGATATACTTGTTAGTAAAAAATATATTGCAAGGAACTTGGCATTAGATGGTGTTGATGAGTATAGAAAGAAGACTTTGGCATAAATTCAACATAAAATCAAATGGAAGAATAGGTTTCTGAAAAAGCAATTGTCAAAGAAAAAACGACAGTGTAGATGAAGCTTTAGCGGGGGAGAAGGATGAAAATGGTGATGATGCTCCAGGGGAGGATGAAACTGGTGATATTGCTCCGGAGGTTGATAAACATGCTGAAGAATAAGAAGAAGAAGAAGATGATGATGATGATGATGATGATGATGATGATGATGAAGACAATGAACAACCTGAAGATTGTGAAGATGATTTAGAAGGTGAAACACATGGAGCAAGTGAAGGTGACCGCGATGTTCTATCAATTCATGTGTTTATAAAGGCGATCGACGCATCTAAGTATAAATTCAGGACTTTTCTAAGAAAGCATAGAAATTTCCCATCCAAGATTAGTGTGAGGTCTAGGATCAACCAATCCATGAGTTTATGAAAAGCATCAGGCCATTCAAGTTGATGGAGAAGTTTGAGAGTAGTTGTTTTGGACAATTTGCAAAACGTTTAGAGCATTGGACACCGTTCAATGGACAACTTGTCCTTTCTCTTCTGATTCGCCAAATTTATTGTGCGAAGAAGCACGAGTTATGATTTTTAGTTGGAGACAAGCATGTTCACTTTTGATTGAAGGGGTTTGCTCTGATGACTGAACTTAACTATGGTGCCAAACCCAATAAAAAGAAATCAACAAAGTGATGGATAATGACGAAGGATTCTGCGACAAAGTGTGCGTAAGTAGTAGGAAGGGGGTCGAAGCAAAGAAGATTTTGATGATGATGAAGCCCAAGAGATATAACACATAAGAGAGCTTTAAGATTTCATTGGTGTGGTTTGTTCGTTCAATTTTGCTTGCAAGGGATAACATAGCGTGCGTCGAAGTGGATTTATATGGCTGCCAATTTGGAAGTTTTCATGAAATATCCATGAGACAAGGAGTGATTTGAGAGTTCAATTGAGTACTTGAAAAAGGGGAGGTTTCCAATTTACAAATCATATGTGAGAAAGATTAAGAAAATCAAAATCTTTGGTAAAACGTTCGAATCGGCTAGTTATGCCTTGTACGGCTTCCCATGGGCATTCACAGTAAGTAGTAAAAAACCTTCTCAAAATATCTTTGTAGTTGAGTACTATTATGTTATCCGAAGCAGACTAAAACTAATATTTTTTGTTCATATTAAATGTAGTCTTGGGCGTACGAAGAAATTTTTCTATTTGATCATAATGCCGAGAAATCAAAGATCGTGTCGATGCCCCTGCCAAGGATGTTGAGATGGCACAACAACAATGTGACATCTGACCATGATTGGGATCCTTTTAAGTAGAGAGTCGATGACTTTGGTGTGGTAAGATAGGGAGTGCAATAATACTCCACCAGTAGATTAGACTCAACCAGAGTAGGAGATTATCATAGACCTTTTATCGATCTTTTGGTATTGCTTATCTCTTAACTTCTATCTCTGCTATATTTCAAGAGGTGCACATTTACCTTATTCCTAGCCTAAGTGACATGGATATGGACTACATGAAAAATTTGGTACCATCGACGATGTGGTAGTGGATCCTATAATCGACTAGTTAATGCTTGATTTAGAATGGGTGAATGCCATTAAAAAGGCACCTAGTTCAATGAGCTTAGAGATTAATGATGAAGTTGACTTTGCTGATGATGAAACTTTGGGTGGGAGTATTCCTTGTTCACCACTAGTTGGTGATGTTTTTGATAAAGATATTAATAGAGGATGACCATTAAGGATGGGCGATGCTCAACCACGTGAAGCACAAAGAGTTGAAGGTTATGAATGACAAATTGGATCAGGTGTTAAAGATCCTTGGGAGATGAAATATCAGAATTAAAGCTCTTCTAAAGTATTTGGATCACCTTGGTACAGTGTTACGAGATTGCAAAGTAAATAGAGAAAGGGTCCAATTTTTGCAAGTGATAAAGAAGCTGAAACAAATTAAGAAGAAGAAACTGAAGGTAGACTTACTCAAACTTGTTGCGAAGGAAGAGAAGAAACTATTCAATAAATGGTTTGACATGAAGGAGAATTCTCCTAAAAACATTTTGACTGGCAGCTATGTTTGAAGTTTTTTTGAACAGTTGTGTAGTGCTAACCCATTTGTAACTAGTTTGTAAGCCCCTTTTATGTATCTCCACATTTAACATGCATGTTTTATAATGTATACAGCTAAAATTCGGAGAGCCCGATTTCATGGCCACTTCGATAAAGATGAATGGTCGAAGGCCCGAGCTCAGCATCGAGGGGCACATCGAGGGTCCTCGACCTCGAGGCAGTACAAACCAAGGGTCGACATGTAAAGGGGAGATCCGCAAGGGGCACGTGGTTAAAGCTGACAAAGTACACAATATAGTACACACCCGTACCGTGGCATTAAATGGTTGTACCAGCCATTTCTCTTTATATTAAATAGATGTACCAGTTATATTTCTTTGTAATGATTACACATGTACAATATGTTGGGATTCCCCTTCTTATATAAAGGGGACCCTTGTCACTTTGTAACAGGCGTGATATTCAATACAAGAACAACAACATTCTACACAATTATTCCATTGATTTATTGCTTCCATTTATTGTGATTCATTTATAGTTCTTCATTTATTACTTGCTATTGATAATAGATAGACCATTATTAAGGCCCACAATACTGTTTCATAATTATCGATAGCCCCAAGTCAAGATTCTCAAGCTCGACCTCGAGGCCTACCCGGATACCCTCGAGACTGGCCTCTTCGAGACTGGCCTCTTCGAGACCGGGTTTGCATAATTTAGTTCTTTTCGCTCTTATTTTATTTTTCTCGCTTCATACTCTACATCTACTGCCTAAAAACTGGTATTAAAATAGACCACATATTTTTAGAACCACATAATCAAATATAATTGTAACTACCATTTTCACGGTAAACAATTTGGCACCCACCGTGGGGCTAAAAATAATAGTGATTGTTTTAGTGCTGGTTTTCCAAAAACACAAGTGATTCTTCACACTTTTTCTTGCCCAAGAATCTTCAATTTCAGGTCAGAAAATATCTAACTCAGTAAACGCACATGAAAACAACGGTCCCGAGGACCACGGAGAAAATGGCGCAGCTGCTTCAGGTGCCAGTATGCCACCACAAAACCCTGAAGGGGCACCGGTGCAAATTCCTATCAATGAAGGTTCACGCAACGTCCAACATGTCGATGTGAACTATCATATAGACGGAAGCGTTCGTGAAGGAGACCAGTGTGAAGCACAAGGAACCCCTGCTCAAAGGGAAAGGAAAGTTAGACTTCATGTTATTTTTGAAATGTTGCAGGCACAACAGGTGGCTATTGCTCAGCTGCAAATCCATCAGAGAACCCCGAGCACAGCACCACCAGAAACGGCTCCTTGAGTCAAATAGGAATCTGAAAGAGCGAGCAATAATGGGTCAGCAGCCAACCCCGCCATTATGAAATTGCTCGAAGACCTCAAAAAAAGGATTGAATCAGGCGAAAAGAAGATAAAGGCTAACGACAAAAAAGTGGAGACCTACAACTCAAGGTTCGATCAGATCCCAGGCGCACCCCCGATCCTAAAGGGTGTAGATTCAAAAAAGTTCATGCAGAATCCATTTCCGTGAAGTGCATCTCCGATGCCTATCCCAAAGAAATTCAGAATGCCCGATCTCCCAAAGTACAGCGGAATTTCGAACCTCAATGAGCACATCACTGCCTACACTTGTGCTGTGAAAAGGAATGACCTGAGAGATGAAGAGATTGATTCTGTTCTATTGAAAAAATTCGGAGAAACACTATCCAAAGGGGCCATGATTTGGTATCATAACCTGCCCCCGAACTGGATAGATTCCTTTGCCATGATGGCAGGCTCCTTTGTGAAAGCACATGCTGATGCCATCAAGGCCGCTACAAGAAAATCTGATGTTTTCAAAATCAAGCAAAAGGAGAATGAGATGTTAAGGGAGTTTGTGTCCCTCTTTCAATTGGAACGAATAGAATTACCACCGGTCTCCGACGATTGGGCGGTGCAAGCCTTCACTCAGGGCTTGAATGAGCGAAGCTCGATAGCTTCGAAACAGCTAAAGCAGAATTTAATTGAGTACCCTACCATAGTTTGGGCGGATGTACACAATAGGTACCAGTCGAAGATCAGGGTCGAGGACGACCAGTTGGAAGCCCCCTCGGGCTCGGTGTATCCTACAGAGTTCTAGCAAAGGAATCGAGGCTTCCAGATAGAGATCTAAGGCTAAACAAAGAAAGATATCAACCGTACGTAGAGAATCGGAGAAACATCCCGAGACGGAACGTACCTCGAAGTGACCCAAGGATGGACCGAGGACAGAATCATCGGGGACTCATAATCAAAGCGGGGTTCGACAGGCATACATGGCCAGTAGAGGCACCCCGGCTATCTGAATATAACTTCAACATCGATGTTTCAGACAACGTATCAGCCATTAGCAAGATCAGGGACATCAGGTGGCCGAGACCCGTGCTATCAGATCCTTCACAAAGGAACCCCAACTTGATATGCGAATATCACGATACCCACGGTCATAGGACCGAAGATTGTAGACAGCTTCGAGAACAGGTGGCCCGATTGATCAGCAAAGGGTACCTTCGAGAAGTCCTTAGCGACCGAGCTAAAAATCAATTTCGGGAAAGAGAGGAAAACAAGAAAAATGAAATAGAAGAACCACGACATATCATCCACATGATTATTGGTGGGTCGACGTCCCTCAAAGACCCATTTTTAAGCAAACAAAAGTATCTATCACTAGGGAAAAGCAAACTCGGAGCTACATACCTGAAGACGCTCTTTCATTCAGTGAAGAAGACATCGAGACCTTGTCTCAACCTCACAATGACGCACTGGTAATTTCTTTTCTTTTCAATAAATTTCAAATTAAACGTGTGCTTGTGGATCCAGGTAGCTCGACCAACATAATTCGGTCGAGGGTAGTAGAGGCCTCTTGATTCCTCAATGGGTTCAACATGGCAAGCGAAACAACGAAAGGAGAAATCATCCTCCCGATCAACGTGGCCGGCACAATTCAGGACACCAAGTTTCATGTCATCGAAGGTGACATGAGGTATAACACTTTGCTTGGAAGACCATGGATCCACAATACGAGGGCGGCGCCATCAACCCTTCACCAAATGATGAAGTTCCCTACAAAGGATGGAGTAAAAATAGTATACGGAGAGCAGCACGCAACAAAAGAGATGTTCGTAATGCACGACATGGCACTGGCACCTTCTACATCGAAGGTGCCAAAAAACAAGAAAACAACTAAGTAACAATTACAAACTACATCCTCGTAGGAACAAACAAAGGGCCGTGCCGCGTCCTCGGAACTGATAACCAAAGCGTATCAAGGCTTGAACACCATCACAGCTAAGGTACAACCCTATCCCTTTTCCTTTCACAGTATACGCTAACCTGCGTGCAGGTGTTCGATTGAAAGGAGTCAAAAGCATCCCCAGCTCGAAGGCCTTAGGTTCAAAAGCATGTGTTGCACTCTTTTTCTCTCACATCGGATTTTATCCCAAAAGGGTTTTACCGGTGAGGTTTTTAACGAGGCAACATCCATATGCAACCTAAGGAGAACTCACCAAGTATCCAAGGCTTCTCTTCAACCAACCTCGAATACTGAGGGGCATCCCCCCGGGAGATCACTGAAATATGCCGAAGAAGGTCTCGACAGGAGAATGATGTATCAGATCAAACGGTCGAATGAACCGTATCCGCATAGAATAATCGAACCCTCGATGGAAAAAACATGTATACGTGTACCAAGTAATCGGAGAAGTACCTTCTGTCAAAACATATTGCACATCAAGAAGTTTACCATTTTCACAAGAGACAGCCCCAGGGCCAAAAATTTAGCAAGCACACAGGAACTGTCCTCGACAGTCACTCCACCGAGTCGCCAAAAACTCGAAGCCGTAATACCTCATGGCAAGTAACTTCGAGCTCATAAGCCCTCCTCCAGACAATACCAGTCGATTCATCAAGCTATAAAACTCAAAAATGTAAGACCTCAGGGCAGGAAACTTCTAACTCATAAGCCCTCCACGAGGTAATATCAACAGCATAAGCTCTCCTCGAGGCAAAATTAATTCCGACTCGGGGACTGCCCCCGACAGTCGGCTCATCAGGTTATCAAATTCGAAGCCATAAGACCTCAGGGCCGGGAACTTCGAACTCGTAAGCCCTTCATGAGGCAACATCAAAACTGTGAGACCGTAAGCAATGTCGTACCGGCCTAAAAGCGTAAGAGCCCAAGTCGCCTGCTACATTAAAGGTTGTACCAACCTAAAGCGTAAGAGCCCAAGTCGCCCGCTACATTAAAGGTTGTACCAACCTAAAACGTAAGAGCCCAAGTCGCTAGCTAGTCGTATCGACCTTACTCGTAAGAGCCCAAGTCGCCAGCTACAGGTCATACCGACCCAAAGCATAAACCCCATATCAAAGTCAAGGCTATATATCGAACTTGTAAGACCCAAAAGGCATACCAGCGATATAGACGCCATGGCTATCTCACTCGGGGATTAAAAGGCTACGACCAAACACTATGACCACCGTCATAAGGCTTCGGCCAAACTAACGCAACTCGGAGACGTCCAACTGTTGCCATAAAATCACAGGCCTCCATTTACTTCGAAAAACTTCGAAAAGAACCGGTTAAAGGTTGTACCAACCTAAAGTGTAAGAACCCAAGTCACCTGCTACATTAAAGGTTGTACCAACCTAAAGCATAAGAGCCTAAGTCGCCCGCTACATTAAAGGTTATACCAACCAAAAGCTTAAGATCCCAAGTCGCCAGCTAATCGTATTGACCTTACGCGTAAGAGCCCGAGTCGCCAACTACAGGTCATACCGACATAAAGCGCCTCCAGGCCAATTTGAAAACTTAAGGGATGTTGAGCTCGAGTCGAAATTCGACTCGAAGACTAAGCCCGATACGATTAACTAAAGCGCCTCAGGGCCAAAAAAGCCTAAGAGCCCGAGTCGCCCGCTACATTTAAAGTCGTATCGACCTTACGCGTAAGAGCCCAAGTCGCCAGCTACAGGTCATACTGACACAAAGCACCTCCGGGCCAATTTGAAAACCTGAGGGCTATTGAGCTTGAGTCGAAATCCGACTCGGAGAGTAAGCCCGATACAGTTAACTAAAGCGCCTCAGGGCCAAAAAAGCGTAAGAGCCTGAGTCGTCCGCTACATTTAAAGTCGTATCGACCTTACGCGTAAGAGCCTGAGTCGCCAGCTACAGGTCATACCAACACAAAGCGCCTTCGGGCTTTGAAAACCTAAGGGCTATTGAGCTCAAGTCAAACCCGACTCCGAGACTAAGCCCGATACGGTTAACTAAAGTGCCTCAGGGACAAAAAAGTGTAAGAGCCCGAGTCGCCCAATACATTGAAAGTCGTATCGACCTTACGCATAAGAACCCGAGTCGCCAGCTACAGGTAATACGGACACAAAGCGCTTTCAGACCAATTTGAAAACCTGAGGGCTGTTGAGCTCGAGTCAAAACCCGACTCGAAGACTAAGCCTGATACGGTTAACTAAAGCACCTCAGGGCCAAAAAAGCGTAAGAGCCCGAGTCACCTGCTATATTTAAAGTCGTATCGACCTTACGCATAAGAGCTCGAGTCGACAACTACAGGTCATACCGACACAAAGCGCCTCCGGGCCAATTTGAAAACTTGAGGGTCGTCGAGCTCGAGTCGAAACCCAACTCGGAGACCAAGTCCGATACGGTTAACTAAAGCGCCTCAGGGCCAAAAAAGTGTAAGAGCCCATGCCTCCAGCTACAACGAAGGTCGTATCGACCGAAAGCATAAGAGCCCGAGTCTCCAGCTTAAAGAGCCTCAGGGCCAATTTATAACCCCAAGGGTCTCATCTCAATGTCCAATTCGCTGGGCTAACTACCAACATGCAAATCAAATCAAAGAATATCTCATATATATATGTGTGTGTGTGTGTGTGTGTGTCTGTGTGTGTGTGTATGTGTGTATTACAAATACATATTTACAACGCTTCCACAGGAGTCTTATGCAAATAACAAAGAAGAAAATCTATTATACTCTCGGGACCAGCTCCCTCAAAGGCCCCTTGGACCGGCTCCCACGGCGGCCTTCAAGTATCAGCACCAGCTCAAGAAGAAAGGAAAAACTTGGGGTCAATCTCGTCTGCCTCGGCCTGCTTTATCTTTTCCGAGAGGTCAAATCCCCTAGCATGTATCTCATCGAGGGTCTCCCTCCGGGACTTGCATTAGGCGTACTCATTACTCCTCCTCTCTCTATTGAAAGCTCCTCTCAGCTCAGCCCGTGCATCGGCAACGTCTTTCAAGTAAATGGCCACCTTCTTATCGGCCTTCACTCGAGCTACCTCAGCTTTGGCCCGAGCATCCATGACCTCTGCCTTCGTATTTAGAAGATCAGCCTCGAGCTTGGAAATCCTGCTCGATTTAATTGAGCTGTCTTCCCGGTCATTGCCAAGTTGTATCTCGAGGGCAGCAGGCTTGGCCAAAGCATTCCTTTGGGCCGCAACATGCATGCCTACCTACACTTTCAACGCTTGGCATTTGGAACTAACTTGCCCGACCTCGCCCCAAAGGCGCTCTAACGCTTGTGTTTTTTCCTGCAACTGAAGCACCAAAGCATTAATTCCCAAAAGCGAGAAAGGAGGCACATACCCCTTCAGGGTAAGGATTAACTGACGCTCGAGTTTGCCTTCACAAATCCGACTTTGATGCATCTCCACCTGAAGATGTATCAACTCTCTTGTCTTCTCATTGCAAAGAATCTTGAGAGATCTTTTCTAACCCGAAGCTTCCCCTAATCGGGCCTCACAACGAAGCAGTTCGACCTTGAGTTTATCAAAGACCTGCAAAAGAAAAACTTTAGTTCAAAGAATGAAGATTCATAGCTAAAAAAGCCAGCAAGGCCGATCAAATCTCACCTCGGAACAGAGCCGTTGGGCCTCCGTAAAAGTTGAACATACATCTACCGGCTTGACCCCGTCGGCCCCAGCTGAACCGCTCTCAATAGGGGTATGCTCACTCGAAACCTCGATTGGCCCGGGTGGCCCCTGGTCCCGAGCATCCATCGAAGTACCTTTGAGGGCAGAAGCAGACGATGGTGGAGGACTCTTGCTTTATCTCTCTCGAGGAACCCCTTCTTTGAAGTTAGAAGTCCCAGGCTTGGCAGAACCGACAACCTCAGAAAGGCCCCCGGCCTGGGCCGTAGACAAAGAACCATTGTCGCTAAGGGAGCCGACGTCCGCAGAATGGCCGACGTATATAAAGCTCTCCTCAGCATCGGCATCTCTTTTATGCCGCCGAGAAGACCCCGCCTCATCAAGAATGTCCTCATCTATAGAGGATCTTTCTCGATTATTGTCCTCCCTCGGGATTTCCCTCTCCTCGAAGGGGCACGACCTCATTTTGGAGAACCCACCAACACCTGTGGAATTAGAGTTAGTACACACAAAAGGTAACATTCATCAAAAGGGATACCACGTGACTCATACTGTGGTGTTTTGCTTCCCATCTGCCCCTCGAGAGATCATGCCATTTGCGCTCATCATATCTCGAGGAAGCCGCCAACTTTTGAGTCCAGTACGCAAGATCGGGGACCTCCCCGGGCATCCACGGGACCGCTGAAAAAGAGAAAAAGAAACACTTTTATAAGTTGGTGAGAACAAAAGGCACTAAGGCGACGTGGTGCTTACATTTGAAGTTCCATTTTTCAGGAAAAGGCAGGAACTCCGCTGGAATGATGTCGACGGTCCTCACCCGAACAAACCAACTCATCCATACCCCATTTCGGTCCTCGTCATCACTGGCAATAAAAGGCCTCTTGGACCAACGTCGCAATGCAATCAGGCCTCGACAATGCTGGGGCCGATATAACCTAATGAGGTGGCTGAGGGTAAATTCAAGCTCAGCCTTTTCGGTGAAATACCTCATCATCAGCACTATCCGCCAAAAGGACGGATGAATCTGTGCAAAAGTAACTTGGTACCTTTTATAGAACTCGATCACAAGTCGGTTTAGGGAGCCTAATGTAAACGGATACGTGTACACGGCCAGGAATCCCTCTACATAAGTCATAACATTTTCTTCTCAAGAGGGTATCTGCAGCACCACATTCCCTCCCCCCAGCCGAATTTTCTCCTCACGGTCTCGAGGTGGTGTTCTTCTATCAATCGAACGAACCTCGTGGCATGCTCTCGATGGCCCGAGGCATCGTAGGGTTTCTCTATTACAAAGTCCTTTTTCAGAGCAAAGTTGTACGAGGTCAGCTCGCCATACGACGGTGGTGTACCACTGGCAGGGATAGGGGCAGAGGAAGAATTTCCCTCTTCTTAGCATATTCGGGTGCGGAAACCATGGTTACTCAAAGTAGAGGTAAAAGGGGGGGGGTGTGGAACCCGTTTTCGCAAAAATGGAAAAGGAATGATAAAGTTGAAAGAAAAGATGAGGTTTTCTGCAAATGTGCAATAGTTAGAATGAAGGATAAGCAAGAATATTTATAGAACGAAAGATGACCAACCAACTGCCTTAAAGTCCATTCAATTTCTGACAAGTCGTCATAGCATTTGGGGAAGTGTACCGGGGGGGCCACTTTGGTCACTTCAAGGTCACGTCACATAAATGATACCGTCGTGGAGGGTTCGAGGAATCAAAGCTCACAGGACAACCTAACCTCGGAGGGTGCCCGATCTCGAGGAGACCTCCTATTGCAAGTACGAGTTCCGAGAAAGCAAAGAATCGAAGCATAAAAGTCATATTGTGGGGAAAAGGTTACAGAACTAAGTTTATTGGAAATATGACAAAAATGTTATATTTCCAAAAATATATTGACACAAGTGTTTTTTACAAGAGTTCCCCCGAAGGATCCCATTTACAAAAGGAAAGAAAAGCAAAAAAGGAAGAAAAACTACTATATGCCTCCGCCGCTGTCCGAGCCAATTTCGGAGCCTTCGTTCGATGTACCCGGCATTGTCAATTCCTCCTCCAGGGCCCTGGCCTCTTTGATCTCGGCAAAGAGATCGACATATTTGGCGTTCACTTCCTCGATGGCCTGCTTCTTGGCTTTTGCACGAGCATGGGCAACTGCCTAAGTCAGCTTCAGCTCGGCCTTCTCATATATCTCCCTTGCCCGTTCATTTGCAGCAGCGGCATCCCTCTTATACGAGGAGACATATTCATTGGCCTCGGCCTTGGCCATGGATAGTGCAACAACCTCCTCCTGAGCACCTCAGAGAAGATCTTGGGCCGAGGATTGCTTCCCCCGAAGCATCTCCCTCTCTGAAGCCGCGGTATCATTCAGCCGAGCCAGCTCCATGACTTCGGCGTCCTTGGCCGCAACCTCCTCTCGAATCCGCTCCACCAGGGCATCCTTATGCGTAATCTGAGAAGCAGAAAGCAGGTTAATCATCACCAAGTGTTACGACTAAAAGGTGAGAATGTGGGCACTAACATATCTGCTCGGAGAAATCGGCCCTCTCTCGAAGTGCTCTCTCCAAGCTCACCCGAAGGTTGGTCAGTTCCTCCTCTCTTCGAGCGCACAAAGCCTCGAGCTTGACCATCCCTGCCATAAGCTTCTCAAGCTCCTCTCCATGATGAGTTCTCATCTTGCAACTTGGAGAAGGCTTGGTCATATGACTTCTTGACCTGTAACACAGAGAAGGGAAATCAGAAAACTAAAATAGAAGATCAGAGAATAAGTATACTGTTCTCAAAAGTCACGTGCTTTTGGAGCCTCTCGGCTTCCTAGAGGGAAACTGGGGCATCAACATCGGTCTCCTCATCTACCCCCTCGAAGTAATCTCTGAATGCGTCATCCTCTCCACGAGAGGTCTCTGGACCGGGGACACCCCTAACTTGAGCATCCTGTATCTCCCCTGGAGAGAATGACGGGACCGAATGAAGACCACCAGCAATGTCGGCCTCCATCGAGGTTTCTTCCCTACTTCGAAAAGCTTCAGTAGCAAGCCCCCTGAGCTCCTCAACACGGACTGTGCCATGTCCAATGAGCGTATCGGGGAATGAGCCCAAACCCTCCTCGAGGGTCTCTTTTACAAATGGTGAGCTCGCATCGGCTGCCTCAAGCTCAACAAGCGACCCCTCAACAGCCCTCGAAGCCTCAACGCTTCACTTTGCCCTTTGTACTAAAGGGCAGGCATCGTTGCTCTCCTCCTCGGTCCGCAGGCTCTCAGCGGCCGTCGAAGACAAGACCGTGGCATTGGTCTTAAGCCTTCGAGTCTTTAGCCTCTTTGATTTTTGGGACCCCGCCGGGGCCTCTTTTTTCCTCTTTCTATCTTTGGTGGCCTTCGGGGTCTCTTCCTCACCAGGTGGAGGCGGCCTCATCAACACGCCTTCACCAAGGCCTGCACAAATATATCATGTCAAAAGAGAATCATCGTCAAAAATTCTCACAAAGAATGTGAAAGCAGTAGCAACAAGAACGTACCATGGTTCTTGTCCTGCCATCATGTTTTGGCCAGCTCACGCCATACACGTTCGTTGTATGGGAAAACAGAGTCTAAGCGTTTGATCCACCTCGAAAGAGAAAGGGACAACGAAAGCATGCTCGACTTACATTTCATATTCCACTCCTCCGGGAATGGCATTCTGTCAACAGGGATGATGTATGAGGTTCGGACTCTGACGAACCGGCTCATCCATCCCTGATCTCTATCCTCGTCGATGCAGGCGAGGAACGCCTTGGTGGATCGACGGTGTAATTTAATAAGGCCCTCACAGAAGAGTCGAGGGCTATATAGTCTGATCAAATGGTCGAGAGTGAAGGTCATTCCCTCGATCATATTGGTAATATGGCGAAACATATATACAATCCTCCAGAATGAAGGATATATCTGACCGAGTGTCACTCGGTATTGGTGACAAAAATCAAGAATCACCGGGTCAACCGATGGAGAAGAAGAAACGACGGAGCCTAAGGTGAAGGGATATGTGTATACACTGAGAAAGCCAGCCTTGTGCGTGACTATGCTTTCATTAGCCGTTGGGATCTCTACTCGGGCTTCCTCCCCCCAGTGGCAGTCAAGTTTCACCGTCTCGATATCAGATACTACACTTATGTATCAGGACATGAGCTCGCATCGCCTCGATGTAGAAGGGGTTTTTTCTATTGTAAAATCAGAAATGGTGTCGAAAAGGCCAGGGATGTATTGCTCGATTGTAGGAGGGGTATTTGATTTGCCCTTGGACGGGCATGAGGTAGAAGCAGCCCTCTCCTTTTGAGGAACCATTTTTGAATTATTTGCCATGGTAGCTATCGAGTTTTGAAGTAAGAAGATGGGAAAAACATGAGGAGGTAGAAGATAAGAAGAGAGAACACTTTGTTAAAATTTGAAGGTTTGAAGAAGATGATGAAAAATTATGAAGAGGCAAGTAATTATAGTATATATATAGGGGCCCTTTGGGCAAACTTGAAGCGGGAAAGTCAAACATGTGACGATTTATGGGCTTCTCGAGAATTGTGATTTACACGACCTCTGCACGGATTTTCGTGTCACAATCATTTAATGCTCTAAAGGGGCTGACGTCATAGTAGGAGTGTCGAAGAAGCGAAAGGTCAAACCCATTTCTTATCTCTTCATTCTAAGAAATGCGGGGACTATCTGTATACGACTAAAATCGGAGAGCCCAATTTCATGGCCACTTCGATAAAGATGAAGGGTCGAAGGTCCGAGCTCGGCATCGAGAGGCACATCGAGGGTCCTCGACCTCGAGGTAGTACAAACGAAGGGTCGACATGAAAAGGTGGTAGATCCGTAAGGGGCACGTGGTTAAAGCTGACAAAGTACACAATATGGTACACACCCGTACCGTAGCATTAAATGGATGTACCAACCATTTCTCTTTACATTAAATAGTTGTACGAGCTATATTTATTTGTAATGATTATACATGTACTATGTTGGCATTCCCCTTCTTATATAAAGGGTACCCTTGTCACTTTGTAACAGACATGATATTCAATATAAGAACAACAACATTCTCTGCTCCCTAACTTAAACATTCTCTAATATTATTCCATTGATTTATTGCTTCCATTTATTGTGCTTCATTAATAATTCTTCATTTATTACTTGCTATTGATCATAGATAGACCATTATTAAGGCCCACAATATTGTTTCATAACTATCGATAGCCTCAAGTCAAGCTTCTCAAGCTCGTCCTCGAGCCTACCCGGATACCCTCGAGACTGGCCTCTTCGATACCGGGTTTACGTAATTTAGTTCTTTTCGCTCTTATTTTATTTTTCTCGCTTCATACTCTTCATTTACTGCCTAAACAACCGGTATTAAAATAAATTACATATTTTTAGAACCACATAATCAAATATAATTATAACTACCATTTTCACGGTAAACATATAATATTTAGCATGTAGAGGAATTATTGGCGCTGATGCATGTGCGAAACATAAAATGTCCACGCCTTTATGCCTGTAGTCGTATTTTTATGGGTGTTGCATTTATGCAACAATATGTGTACTACATGGGATAAGATGAAGGAGGCTGCCAGTAAAGGCGGGAAGGATTTAGACTATTGCGAGAATGTTGATGTTTGCCAAGACTTGTTCCTTACATCCTTAATTCTATATCCTCGAGGAAGTACACCAAAAAATGGGGTTGTGGAGTAGTGCAAGGCTAAAGTGTTGTGTTGTGTGTGAGAAATTGATAAGTAGTATTTTGTGTCTGTTGTTTTTCACTTGGCAAATGAATTAATTCGAATTTACAATAGCAATATCAATTTGTATGATGATGGTAAATTAGAAGAACTTATTCAATCCCTAGCACATACAATGCCAAGGATTTTGATGAATACTGGCCATTTTACACACTTAGGCTAAGATGAGCTAACGAAGAAATGATCGTGGACGCGTACTTTGGGTGCACCATCCATTCAACAAAGGTAAATTCAATGTGTCATCCATTTGTTTTACTCTTTTTTTGGTTTATTTATTAACTAATTGTGTCTTTGATTATTGTAGTGAAATTGGTGGAGCATATGCGGTGAATGTCATTGACTTCCTCCTAACTGATACGCCGATGGTGCAGCTTAATGACAAGCAAATAGAATTGTTTAGGAAAATATTTATAGTGGATATCTTTAGGGGAAGGATGGACCTTCCTAGTTTTATTTGTGTAATAAATGTTTGAATTGGTCAAGGGACAAATTCATTTTGGGTGAACTAGTTGTAATTTGTATATACCTTTATGTAATGAAACTACCTTTTTGTCGATTAATTGTTGTTGCTTTAAATTTTTATTTTAATGCACTTTCTTTTGTATCATAACAAGCTAGAGGTTGCGTAATAGACAATGTGTTCAGTAATAAACTAGTTATTTGGTTGCGTAATAGACACATGGTCCATTAATAAACTAGCTATTTGATTTCGTAATGGACTCAAAGTCGCGTCTAATAACTTCATCAAATATCACACTCCATATTCTTCATTCACTAGAACATTAGATGATCCAAAATACTTCCAACAAAGGAAACCTATAATAGTTAAACTATTCCTACCAACAACAAACTGATATTCCTTCTCATTTCATAATCCAAGCAGCCACGAATCCGACAATGATGCACAAGAGCATAATCTTCTTATCTAGTCTCATTTGCTTCATCTTAACCATCCTTCCAACATCATTTTCTACAAGAATATGCCATGCCTCCATTTCAATCCTTCCATCAGCATCATCCACTACATGAACATCTATTACGAAATATTTTCAAGTTCAGCCACCTTATCTGCAAAACTATTTTTTCCCGCTTAAGAGCGTCCTTTTCATACTTCAAACTGTTGATAAAGACAACAATACTTGGATTTAGTAGATCATTGTCCCATTCCCAAAACTGACATCTTTTACTCTATCCAACAAAATTGGAAAAAAATTATCACTAAACTTGAAACCCTAAAATAAAAAAAGGAATCCTAAAATCCCAACCCAAAACCCCGTGTGAGCAGAGCGAAGCTCTGCGATTTCTAGGCGATGACCATCGCAGCCCCTCTAATGGCTTCTCCGGCCACTGGCCAGCCTCTTAAATAGGTTGGTCAGTCATCAAACACCACTCCATAACTTCCTGAATCCATTACAAACCTTAATCCACTCTAAAACTATGAGCTATTATTACAACCAAAGTTATTAAATACTCCCATGCAAACCCTACTTATCGTATCTATTAAAACTATTGAAAATCTCCATGGTGAACCTATAATTAAATGGAAGAATACTAAAGTAAAGCAATCTATCATTCAACAAGAATTACAATTTGTAGTCCTTGGAAAATTTTCGTATGGGAAGCCAGTTATCAATGAATTACATAAAGTTATTCCCATTCAATGTGAGCTTAAAGGTGCTGGTTCAACTGGCTTAATAGAAGATAATCATGTTTTGATCAGGCTGTCTTTGATGGTTACGTTCATCTACTATCTATACTTTATCTCAAAGCTCAAGGTGAGATGTCGCAGATGAGGTTGTGAAGCCCCGTAAAATTTTACCTAAAATTCAGGGTTTCGTGGTGCCAAGGTAGACTTATGTGCTGATGATTGTAGAGATTCTTCGCGGTGAGATTGATCGCCGCGGTACAGAATTTTTGGGTTGAACAGTGCGTTGGGGACTTGAAGAAAATTTTTAGTAGTGCACAGCATTTTTGCGGTCCATTCTGCGATACAGAACTGATATGCAGACCGTAGATCTGTCGTGGAATGAAGCAGAGACTTGAGCTAATTTTAGGACCATTATATGGTCCATTATGCGACCGCATAATCATTTTGCGGGCCACACAGTCCATTGCAGATCCAACATAAAAATTTCTGGAGGGAAGTTCTGCGGCGCATTATGCGACAGCAAAATTGGTTAGCGGACCACAGACCCTATCGCAGAGTGAAGCAGAAATGGCCAGTTCCAGAGGGCCATTATGCGGTCATTTTGCGGACTGCAGAAGAGTTATGCGATCGCAGATCTACATCGGGACATCATTTTTCTAATTTTTTTAACCCGACCCTATTTCGATATATAGTCGTTGACGACCATTTGTAAGGTAAACATTTGATTTTTTTAGAGTGGGGAAGTTCTCTAGAGTGAAAGGGTGTTCCTAAACTCATTGTTTCTCAATTCTTGCTCACGCATTGGAGATTAGCAAGGAAAACCTCACTAGACTTTCTTCCTAAAGGTAAGATTTTATTCCCTAGCCCTCAATTTTGAGATTTAATTAAAAATAGGTAATAAGGCAAGCAATTCTTGGTATGAGAGTGTATCCATGCATGCATGTACAATCATGAGTGTGTGAGGGTAGTTGATCCCAAATGGGTAGACCTTGGGTTGTGGCGTGAGGGAAATCCACTATAGGGGAAGCTAGAACACATAATGTCACGACCCCAAACACGAAGTCAGCCATGATGGCGCCTATCGTGATACTAGGCTAGCCAATCCACCCCGGAAAACAACATAAGGACTTTAACTTAAATTTGAAACTATTAGATATTCCACAAATTTCTTCCAATTAAGCAGTTTAAAGCAACAAAACGAATAAAATAGTTTATACACTGTCCCAAAACCTGGAGTCAACCATCATGAGCATCTACAAAAATACCACGTACTACTATTTTCTTACTACAACCGGTTCTAGGAAGTGATATCAAATAAAAGGATAAGAAGGGAAAGAGGGCATGCTGCGGACGCCAAACAGATACCTCAAAATCCCGAACAAAACTCCAAGCGAATGTGAAAACAGTTAGCGCTCAGATCCAACACCTGAATCTGCACACAAGGTGCAGGGAGTAATGTGAGTACGCCAACTCAGCAGTAATGAAAGTAAATAATTTCTAAGGCAATGAACACGTAAAAGCAGTCATAAAATACACAGAGAATGAACTCCTTCTTTCAGAAAAACACAAATACAATGTCTTACAACATTTAAAAATCAATCTCAGTAAAATATCATTTGAAATGTGCCTTCTCACAAATTCCATAGAAATCAAGGTAATTTGATATAGAAATGATAGAAAGTATAGATAGACTCTCGGGAAAAAGCATATTTCATAAATCACCCCTCGGGCATAACATCCCTTAAAATCAGTCACTCAGCATGCCTCACCATTACTCTGTATCAGCCCCTCGGGCAACCTCACAGTCACTCATGCCTCCCAATCACTCATCACTCGGCACTCGGCACTCGGCACTCGAACTCAGTAGGTACCTGCGCTCACTAGGGGTGTGTACAGACTCCGGAGGGGCTCCTACATCCCAAGCGCTAATATCAAGCCATCTCGTGGCATAATCACTCAGGCTCTCGGCCTCTCACATATCATGAACAATGTAAAATGCTATGGCATGCAGCCCGATCCCATAGCATCCTCACAACATAGGCCGTCGGCCACACTCAGTCAAAAATCTCTCAAAAAGCCACTCGGGCTATCAGTAAAACGAGGTACTCGACCCAAAATATCATTTTATATCTCAAAATAGTGTAAATATGAGTTTTGAAATCAATTATACATAATATGGCTGAGTGTAAATCATAAGTCAACACAGTGAGGAATAGCAGTAAAAGCCCCCAAGGGGTCCAAATACATGGCACGCGGCCCAAATGCGGCATTCCGCCCAAAATATTGTAATAATCTTTAAAACATGAAATATAATATGATTTAGAATCAACTACGCAATTCAATAGTTGCCACGGGATGGACCAAGTCACAATCCCCATATCAGTACACGCCACACACTCTTCATCCAGCATGTGCGCCACTCCAAAAATAGTGAGAAAATACGAAGTCCAGGGTTTCATACCCTCAGGACAAGATTTACAGTCATTACTTACCTCAAACCGACCCAAATACTAATATGCGATACTCTTTCCCCTCGAATCGGCTCCCAAATGCTCTGAATCTATTCAAAACCAAATTAATATCATCAATATACGCTAAAGGAACAAAGCTCACTCGAAAATTATCAAATTTAACCAAAATTCCCGAGATTGGCCAAACCCGACCCCCGGGCCCATGTCTCAAAATTCTATAAAAATCACATCACAAGAATCTTCATCCTTTCCCGAGTCTACACATATAAACTGCATCAAAATCCAACCACAAATGACCCCTCAATTCCTAAATTAAAGTCTCCAATTTTCCAATCCCTAACCCCCAATTTACACACTGATTTTCCCCTTAATTTCACCCTATTTCAGTCCAAAAATCACATGGAAACGAGTTTTAGGTTCAAATATCTTACTTCAACGAAGTCCTCTTGGTTTCCTCCTTCAAAACCCTCTCCCAAAGCTTAATCCCGGATGAAAATATTGAAGAAATGGCTTAAAATCACGAAGGCTAGTATTTAAACTCTCCTGTCTAGAGGTTGCGCACTTGCGGTCATTTACGCACACCTACGGTCCCTGGTGCGCACCTGCGGAACTCAAAAACCAAACCTCCGCACCTGCACTCAAAGTTTCGCATCTGCGGCTTCGCAGGTGCGGTAAAACCCTCGCACCTGCGGAACTCCTCCAGACACCAGAATTTGCACCTGTGCCCCTTTCTCGCACTTGCGCTCAACCATCCGCAGGTGCGGCCACACCAGAGGGGCAACACCAGCAGCAGTTCAATTGCATTTTTCCCACTACAAAGTCCCCGAGGGCCATCCGAAATCAACCTGAGCCCCTCGGGACCCCAACCAAAAATAAAAATAAGTCATAAATGATTACCCAAACTTAATCGAATTCCCGGAACACCCAAAAATATTATCAAAACACCAACTAAGTCCAAAATTCAAGCCTAAGGATTCCTAAACTTCTGAATTCGCCAACGAAGCCGAAACCAACCAAAACACGCCCGAATGACCTAAAAATTTGCATACACCTCAAAAATGACACTACGAACCTGCCCCAACTTCCGGAATTCCATTCCGACCCCGAAAGCTAATTTTCCACTGCCGACCGGAAATTGCCAAAAACTAGATTTCGCACATTCAAGCCTAATTCTACTTCGGACCTCCCAATGACATTTCGAACACACTCCTAAGTCTCAAATCACCTAATGAAGCTATCCGAGCCACCAAACCCTCATTCCGAGATCATTTACCTAATAGTCAACCTCCGGTTGACTTTTCTAACCATAAGGCCAACTTAAGAGACCAAGTGTCTCAATTCTCACCACTACCACTCCGAACCCGAACCAACCGACCCGACACATCATAATTAGGTTAACTAGCACATAACAAAGCTATAACAGGGGAAACGGGGCTAATCTCACGGAACGACCGGCCGGGTCGTTACATTCTCCCCCTCTTAAACAAATGTTCGTCCTCTAACGGGTCTAGAAACATACCTGGAGTCTAAAATAAGTGAGGATATCTGCTCTGCATCTCCCGCTCGGTCTCCCAGGTGGCATCCTCCGCCGGCTGTCCTCTCCACTGAACCTTCACTGAAGCTATATCCTTAGATCTCAACTTTCAGAGGTGACGACCCAAAGTAGCCACCGACTCTACCTCATATGACATATCACCCTCAAGTTGAACCGTGCTGAAGTCCAAAACATGAGATGGGTCACCAACATACTTCCGAAGCATCGACACATGAAACACCGGATGAAAACTTGATAAGCTGGGCGGCAGAGCAAGTCTATAAGCCACCTCTCCAACCCTCTGAAGCACCTCAAAAGGCCCAATGAACCGGGGACTCAACTTGCCCCTCTACCCGAATCTCATAACACCCTTCATAGGTGATACCTTTAGCAATACCTTCTCCCCAACCATAAAAGACACATCTCGGACCTTACGATCCGCATAACTCTTCTTCCTAGACTGCGCCGTGCGAAGCTGCTCCTGAATCAACTTCACCTTATCCAACGCATCCTGTACCAAATCTGGGCCCAATAGCTTGGCCTCTCCCGGTTCAAACCAACCATCTGGAGATCTACACCTCCTACCATAGAAAGCCTCATACGGAGCCATCTGGATACTCGACTAATAAATGTTATTATATGCAAACTCCTCGAGTGGAAGAAACTGGTTCCATGAACCCCCGAAATCAATGACACGCACGCAACATGTCCTCCAGAATCTGAATAGAACGCTCTGGCTGCCCGTCGATCTGAGGATGAAACGTTGTGCTCAAATCTACCTGAGTACCTAACTACCTCTGCACGACCCTCCAAAACTGAGATGTGAACTGGGTATCTCTGTTGGAAATGATACAAACTGGAACCCCATGCAATCGAATAATTTCCCTGATATAAATTTCAGCTAACCGCTCTGAAGAATAATTAGTACCAACAGGAATGAAGTGCGTGGACTTGGCCAGGCAATCCACAATAACCCATATAGCATCAAACCTCCTCGAAGTCCGTGGAAGCCCAACTACAAAGTCCATGGTGATCCGCTCCCACTTCCACTCCGGGATATCCAACTTCTGATGCAATCCCCCCGGTCTCTGGTACTCATACTTAACCTTCTGGCAGTTGAGACACCGAGCCACAAACTCAACAATGTCTCTCTTCATCCGCCTTCACCAATAATGTTGTATCAGATCCTGATACATCTTCGCGGTACCCGAATGAATGGAATACCGCGAGTTATGGGCCTCTGCTAGAATCAACTCTCGAAGCCCATCCATATTAGGCACGCATATCCGACCCTACATCCGCATAACCCCATCATCGCCAATAACTACATCATTGGCATCACCTCGACGAACCCTATCCTGAAGAACGAGCAAGTGTGGGTCATCATATTGGCACTCTCTAATCAGGTAATAAAGAGAATACTTGGAGGCTACACAAGCCAATACCCAGCAGGGCTCCGATAGATCCAATCTCACCAACTGACCCGCTAAGGCCTGAACCTCAAGTGCTAAGGGTCTCTGTGCTGATGGAAGATATGCTAGACTACCCAAACTCTCTACTCTACGACTTAAGGCATTAGCCACTACATTGGCCTTCCCTGGATGGTATAGGATAGTGATATCATAGTCCTTGAGAAGCTCCAACCATCTCCTCTTATGCAAATTCAGATCCTTCAGCTTAAACAGATGCTGCAGACTACAGTGATCAGTGAAAAGCTCACAATGCACCCCATACAAATAATGACGCCAAATCTTCAAGGCGTGTGAACAATGGTTGCTAGCTCGAGATCATGCATTGGGTAGTTCTTCTCATGAGTCTTCAACTGGCGCGAGGCGTAGGCAATCACCCTACCCTCCTGCATCAAAACACAATCGATGCCTATCCTCGAGGCATCACAATATACGGTATAAGAACTCAAAGTTGATGGCAATACTAACACTGTAGCTGAGGTCAATACAGCCTTGAGCTTCTGAAAGCTCTCCTCACACTCGTCCGACCACCTGAATGGAGCACCCTTCTTGGTCAATTTGGTCAAGGGTGAAGCAATAGAAGAAAATTCCTCCACAAAGCGACGGTAATACCCCGCCAAACTAAGGAAGCTCCTAATCTATGTAGCTAAGGACGGTCTGGGCCAACTCTGCATCGCCTCTATCTTCTTCGGATCAACCTGAATACCCTCACTAGACACCACGTGCCCCAAGAAAGCTACTGAGCCGAGCCAAAACTCATACTTGGAGAACTTTGCATAAAGTTTCTTCTCCCTAAATCTCTGTAAAACCACTCCCAAATGTTGAGCGTGCTCCTCCTCGCTACGCGAGTACACCAGGATGTCATCAATGAACACAATAACAAAGGAATCCAGATACGGCTGAAACACGTTGTTCATCAAATGCATGAATGTTGATGGGGCATTGGTCAGCCCAAAAGACATCACCATAAACTCATAGTGACCATAACGAGTCCTGAAAGCTGTCTTGGGAATATCAGAATCCTGAATCTTAAGCTGATGATACGCGGATCTCAAGTCAATCTTAGAGAACACCCTGGCTCCCTGAAACTGGTCAAACAAATAATCAATACGAGGCAAAGGATACTTATTCTTGACTGTAACCTTGTTCAACTGCATGTAGTCAATACACATTCTCATGGAACCATCCTTCTTCTTCATAAAAAACACTGGTGCACCCCAAGGTGGCACACTAGGCCGTATGAACCCCTTATCTAGGAGTTCCTGAAGCTGCTCTTTCAATTCCTTCAACTTCGCAGGTGCCATACAATAAGGTGGAATATAAATAGGCTGAATGCCTGGCACCAGATCCAATATCGAAATCAATATCCCTGTCAGGTGGAATGCCTGACACGTCTACAGGAAACACGTCCGTAAAGTCACGGACCATAGGGACAAAATCAATAGTGGGAACCTAAACACTGACATCCCTCACAAGAGCCAAATACGATAAACACCCTTTATCTACCATACGTTGGGCCTTCAGGGAGGAGATCACCCTACTAGGCACATACTCAATAGAACCTCTCCACTCAACCCTCGGAAATCCTAGCATAGTTAAGCTCATGATCTTAGCGTGACAATCAAGAACAGCATGACACGGAGATAGCCAATCCATGCCCAATATCACATCAAAATCAACCATGCTAAGCAACAACAGGTCCACTCGGGTCTCCAGACCCCCAATAGATATCACACATGACCGATGAACACGGTCCACAATAATAGTATCACCCACCAGAGTCGACACATGAAACGATGCACCAATTTGATAATCCCAAAAGATACAAGCTACATGCAACATTTTTGATTCAGTCCACGATTACGAGTAAATACAACTACTGCCCAATATATATATATATATATATATATATATACAACCCACATAGTGCCTATGGAGCCTTTAAGAATACTAGGAGTTTACATAGATTTGATGGCGACAAGGCCCCGACTATACCTTTAAAGACACAACATATACAAAAGAAGATGATATAAACTACACACGGCCTCGAAAAGAAATGGGGCTCGCTAGAACTGCTGAAAGCATGAAGAGGAGGCACCACTATCGACGGTCGGAACTACCTGCTATAGAACCACATACATCCATGTAAAAGATATAGCGCCCCCCAAAAGGCACGTTAGTACCATTGAATAGTACTAGTATGTATGAACAAGCTTCATTCTAAGTAGAATCAAACAGTACACAAATAGAGGACAGTCAGTGAAACCAAACAAATACCACACAGAAATACAAAAAATCACAAATGAAGGTTTCACAGTT
>ML393913.1:45888-65888 GCA_005239525.1 Nicotiana knightiana
CACTCAACTAGGACAATCAGAGAATAGAATCTTACGTCTCAACACATTAGAACAATCAATTCACATATGCTCAAGCAAGAAACTCATACCAAATGCTCGGACACCAACAAGGTGACTCTACAAAGATTAAAGTTAGCCATACATACCTCGAGTCGGAATTTCCCTTTAATATCTATTCTCAAACCACCAGACCTTCTATTGTCTTCCATATAATTTACAAGATGACATGTTTAAACTTAGAATTAGGAATCATGAACTCATCGGGCATTTTATCAAACACTATGTGATCCCTTAGATTAATAAACCTTTTTAGTGAAAGATTACTCTAACTTACTTCCCTTTACTAGGTTATGGTAAGTTAATCACATGCATGGCCTATTTCTAACCCCGCATTACATTTTTGATCTCATAATCTCACATATAAAATATTAGAAGTAGGACTTACCCGGAAGATAGTGAGCTAGAGATTAGCAAGCTTGATTCTTGAGGATTTGTGCAAGATTGATGATTAGGAGGCTAGGTTCCCTCTTTCTCTCTCTAAAATGCTCTCACCTCTCTCTAGATTTAGTGTAAAAATAGTCCCAAATGAAGCCCCAAAGCTTATTTATCAAAGTGGGTTCGGATATGAAAAGTTTCAAAAATGACCCCTGAAGTCAATTATGCTATAGCATAATCGACAGCATAATCAACTATGTTATATAGCATAATCAACACGTGGGCAGCATTTTTGCAGCATAATCATTATGCTATAGCATAATCGAAAGCATAATCAACTATGCTATAGCATAATCAACATGCGACAGCATAATAGTTTTGCCCGATTCTGCCCCATTATGCGACACAAATGCGGTCTGCATAGTCGTTTCGCGATCGCAAAAATGGTTGCAAATCCAGTCTTTGGTAATTTGATCATAACTTTGTGTAGGAATGTCCAAATGATGAACGGTTTGAAGAGTTGGAAACTAGACTCGAAGACCTTTCATTTGATAGGTTATTAATCACATAATACCTTATATATAATTAGATATGCTCGTTCAAAGTGTGGACTGGTGCAAATACCTTTGGAATTTTAGCATGTTATGAAATTTTCCCATTTGGCTTAGACTTAGGCTTCCCCTAAACCTCACATCACTTATTATATGACTCATAAACTTATTTACCACATCTAATTCATTTACATCATATTTAAAGCACATATAATATTTAATTAGTCTACCTGGCACCTCGAAATCCTATATTGCTTAGCAAAATTTTCCGGGGCCTTACAGAGTTAGTAAAAAAAATTTGGGGGTTGGCATGTTTTTTGTTCTCTTAACTAAGTGGTTCCCCAATCCTCATTCGAGAATGAATGATTCTAAGTGGGGGAGAATGTAAAGACCCGTAAAATTTCAAGTCTAAAAACCATGCCCGAATGGGTTCCCATGTGGTTATAACTGTAGAAATTCTTAAAACGGACCCGTGTGAAGTAAAAAAGTACCCCCGGGACTTAAAAGATAAAATTTTCCAAATTTGCGCAGGTCTACGGTCCACTATGCGATCGTAGATCAGGTATGCGGACAACATAGTGGTCGCATACTTGGACAGTTTGCTGTCCATTTTGAGGACAACTATGCGGCCTAGAATGCGATCGCCTTTCAGGAATGCGGGCCGCATATTTGTCGCATTCTTGCACCTTGATTTTTACGGAGGGAGTTATGCGACGCACTATGCGATCACATAACAGGTATGCAGATCACATAGTGGTCGCATACCTAGGCAGTCTGCTTCTCTTTTTGGCCCAGCTGAAGGCCACTTATGCGACAGGTATGCGGACCGCATAACAGTTTAATAAAACATCCCTCCCCTTCATTTTTAAAGGCTATCTGATTAAAATAGAGATAAGTGAGAGTGGGTTCTAGTGATAGAAGTCCCCATCTTCCCCAAATTGTTCCTCCATCTCTACTCAGGCCTGGAAGTAATCGAGTGGTCATCATCTTCTTCACCATAAGAGGTAAGTCTTCACCTCATTTCCCCAAATTTTCAGGTTTTGGTTAAAAATGGAACACATGAATTGGTTCTTGAAGATAAAAGCTAAGACCTTGCATGCATGTGAATAATCTACCATAATCTAGCAAAGGGAAGTAAGAAAGGGCAATCTTTCACTAAAAAGGGGCTAGTTAATCTAAGAGATCATATAGTGTTTGGTAAAATGCCCAAATGAGTTCATGATTTCTAATTCTAAGTCTCTACATGGCATCTTGTAAATTAGATTGGAGGCGATAGAAGGTTCGGTGGGTTGAGAATAGATATTAAAGGGAAAATTTCGACTTGAGGTATGTATGGCTAACTTTAATCTTCGTAGAGTCACCTTGTTGGTGTCCGAGCATACGGTATGAGTTTTTGGCTTATGCATATGTGAATCGATTGTTCTAATATGTTGAGGAGTAAGATTTTGTTCTCTGATTGTCCTAGTTTATTACCATGCCACCATGCTATATGAGATTGTGAAAAGGTGATTCTTTGTGCTTATTCTATCATGTGCAAAGGTCGTTAAATGTTGAATGCATCGGTATGAGAGGATGTGCTGCAAAATAAAAGAAATGATAACAAATCAAATTGTTGAATGTATCTAAGTGCTAAATGATGTGTAGCAAGTAATGGAAAGGAAATGTGGATTTATCTAATTAAACTATATGTTGATGGTATGCCGTATATGACCCACCGTTTGGTAAAGATTACTATGGCCTTGATTTCACATGGTTATTTGGTTGTTACGAATGTATATTCTTGATGATGAAAATCCTTGTGATTGAATTGATTGGTTGATGTTGCTATCAAATGTAATTGTAAGGTGGGATCGGGTTGCACGCCGCAATAGAATTGTAAGGTGGGATCGGGTTGCACGCTGCAACAGAATTGTAAGGTAGGATCGGATTGCACGCCGCAGCAGAATTGTACGGTGGGATCGGGTTGCACGCCGCAACAGAATTGTAAGGTGGGATCGGGTTGCACGCCACAACAGAATTGTAAGGTGGGATCGGGTTGCACGCCGCAACAGAATTGTACGGTGGGATCGGGTTGTACGCCGCAACAGAAGGAATAAGGGTGGAATATGATTGTTAGGTGGGATCAGGTTACGCGCCGCAACAGGAGAACGATTGAAATAAGAAACTGTGGAACTCTCATTTGTGTTTCCTGTATCTCTGTGCAGTATTTGTTTGGTTTATTTGACTGTCTCCTATTTGTGTATTGTTTGATTTTACTTAGAGTAAAGCTTTTTCATACATACTAGTACTATNGTCGTTAAATGTTGAATGCATCGGTATGAGAGGATGTGCTGCAAAATAAAAGAAATGATAACAAATCAAATTGTTGAATGTATCTAAGTGCTAAATGATGTGTAGCAAGTAATGGAAAGGAAATGTGGATTTATCTAATTAAACTATATGTTGATGGTATGCCGTATATGACCCACCGTTTGGTAAAGATTACTATGGCCTTGATTTCACATGGTTATTTGGTTGTTACGAATGTATATTCTTGATGATGAAAATCCTTGTGATTGAATTGATTGGTTGATGTTGCTATCAAATGTAATTGTAAGGTGGGATCGGGTTGCACGCCGCAATAGAATTGTAAGGTGGGATCGGGTTGCACGCTGCAACAGAATTGTAAGGTAGGATCGGATTGCACGCCGCAGCAGAATTGTACGGTGGGATCGGGTTGCACGCCGCAACAGAATTGTAAGGTGGGATCGGGTTGCACGCCGCAACAGAATTGTACGGTGGGATCGGGTTGTACGCCGCAACAGAAGGAATAAGGGTGGAATATGATTGTTAGGTGGGATCAGGTTACGCGCCGCAACAGGAGAACGATTGAAATAAGAAACTGTGGAACTCTCATTTGTGTTTCCTGTATCTCTGTGCAGTATTTGTTTGGTTTATTTGACTGTCTCCTATTTGTGTATTGTTTGATTTTACTTAGAGTAAAGCTTTTTCATACATACTAGTACTATTACATGGTACTAACGTCCCTTTTACTGGGGGCGCTACATCTTTTATATGGATGTAGGTGGTTCTATAGCAGGTAGCTCAGCCCGCCGTTAGTGGTGCCTCCTCTTCATCTCTTCAGCAATTTTGGTGAGCCCCATTTCCTCTCGGGGTCGTGTGTGGACTATATCATTCTCTTTTTCTTATGTTGTAAAAGGTATAGTCGAGGCCTTGTTACCGGCAAGTCTATGTAAACTCATAGTACTCTTATAGGCTTCGTAGACACGAGGTGGGTTGTATATATGTATATTTTGGGCGGCAATTGTATTCACTCGTGATCGTGGATCGCATTGGAAATGTTGTATGTAACTTGTATGTTTTTGGGATTATCAACTGCTAAAATGTTAAAGAAGAAATGAACTTAAGTTGTAAATCCATGCTCAATCTTTAATTTGCCACTTCCTATGGAATATTGTATATTATGAACACGGGGTAATGCGTTGGGTAGGAAAGGCAATCCAGGTCTGCTTGACCGGGTTCATCCAGTTAGGCGCCGGTCTCGTCCCTCGATACTGGGGCGTGGCAAAATTACAGAAATCGTGATTGATAATATTGTAGAATTACTCTTAATATCGAAGGTACAAGGGAGATATTACAACAATCATATCCTATAACGGCTCCACGATAAAGCCAGTTAGAAGAAGTACCAGCCTCGTAAGGAATCAGTATGGAGCTCCCACCGGATTGTATAGGCACCAGAGGTGCAAGTATTATAATAGAGCTTCAAATGGTGGATGTGATTTATATTTATGTGGGAGGGAGGTTATGAAGGAAAGATAGAAGAATGTAAAGTGGTATTTTAAAGTAGGTAAGGTAAAGGCGAACAACGTACGAGATACTCAAATGCAGAAGGTTGAATAGTCCATACTTTGGATAAAAGGCTAGAAGCATAGGGATTCAGTATCCAGGAATAATAGCGGCATCATCAGTAGCATATCTTCCAGCCTATGGTCTAGGTATCGAGAGGCCTAGTCAAGAGAATAAAGAAGAGATAGAGACGATGAGATGTCTCGCTTGATGTTCCAAAATAATACAAGGAAATCTATGGTAAAGCAAGATTACGAGCAGTATAAATAGATATATGGTCGCAAGCTAAAGTATGATAAAGCGACAAGGTTTTAGGAAGACAAGAGTAAGAACAAGAAAGGGTGAGTGAGAAGGTGACGAGAATGAATAAGTTCTCGGGATTAAGACCATGAAAACAAGAGAGCTGATGGGTTCTCTAAGTTATAGAAGGCTCAGTATAGCCGAATAAACTCAAAGGAGTCTAAGACTAGCAATATTTAGAAGAGATGGAATGTTGTTCTGGTAGTGAAATGAAGGTGTAATTATGACAGATAAAAGATAACGACTGGGACTTCGATTTAATAATGATTTGACGAATAAAAGGGGAGAAGGAGAAAAGATTTTGCGGACGGTACGAGATCAGAATAGCCCCATAAGGTGAATCACATCGCTATACTATGAAATACGATTATGGAAATCACTTCAAATATTCCTCGATGCAATGTAAGCCCTAGTGGCAAGGTTTTACGTAAGAAGTTTCAAGGTATCAGTGGTATATTGTAGGTCAATATTGCGACAAATCATAATGGATGGACAAAAGTCACCAAGTATGAGCTAAGATTAGGTCGTCATTCTTAAGATGAACAATAATGATGAAGCATTAAAGGACTTGGATTTATACATATGGGATAAGCAACAAGAGTAAGATGGAATTTGGTAGCAGACCTCTGCAGCGATAACTCGAAGTACGAATTATGGTATAGTATGGCCTATGTAGATGTAGTAAAGCTAATGATTCCCGGAGGGACAACTTGACATAATTTTATATATGTTCACAAAGTGAAGCCTAGAGATTGGCTAAAAGCGGGAGGAAAGAGAAGAGAGGAGTCGCATAGACGCACATACAAAGTTAGAAGTCGTAAAGGCTGCATCGTAGAAGGTAGAAACAGTTACGAGATTAGAAGGATTCCGACTACAAGTCGTGGTGTGAGAAAGAGGCTTAAAGGGGAAAATACCCTGGTCTTTGGGATTCATTCATAGAACAGTTGCCTAGATGACAAGAGGAGTATCAAAGTATTCGCCAGATTTATCGGTTATGAGAATGATAAGTGCATCAGTCAACATTCGAGGACAAATGTTCCAAGGGGGGAATGATGTTACACCCCATATTTTCATACGTAGAAATACGCCATAAATAAATTGATGGAAGCTCGGAAAATGAGATATTACATCCCGCATTTTTGTACGTTAAAGTTTCATTGTAAGTTAATCGACGTAAGTTTGGGAATGAGATTATTTTGAGGTATTATGCTATTTCAAGCAAGTGATAAGTAAATTCGTGAATGTGAGAGGGTAAGCAAATCGATGAAAATAAATTTCATCGAAGTTTGACAATTTGAGGTAAAATACGGTCCAGATTATAAATACCCGGTATTTAGGACTAGTGTCATACAAGGTACCACATGACCATGATCCTAAGGTGTATAAGGTGTGTTAAAAGTGAGTAGTATTCTAAGTAATTTGGGATAATTCTTAATTATGTGGGTAATTGGTTAATTATTGATTAGTGAGAGAGTAACAAGTTAATCAACATATTAGTGGATAATTGATTAGAATTGTGGATAAGCTTAAATACCAAAACGTGGAAGCCACTTAATTTACGGTTGATGACTCTTACAAGCCACTTGATAAGGATTTGGCTTAGTCGTCACATTGAAAAGACTTAGTCATTAATCGATAACGTGAAGATCCTAGCAGTTCTGCAATTTATGCAACGTAGCTACCAGCATATGTTAAAAGCAACAAGAAAACTTCATCTCCAACTTCTGGAGAGAGTTATGGAAGCTTAGTTGTATCACTTATGGTAGCAAAAATGCTCAGATGTCATAAATGACATTGTATGATAAGATTAATACATTACTTCTCTCATTCATTTTTTAAGAATGAGATCAATAACGATTTTCATTGGCTTAGTCATCACCTTTGCAAAGTAATGTTATTAGCTCAAAATTTTGCAATGGTAACATGAGATTTCTCTGAAATACTACACGGTTCAAGGTAAAATGCTAATTTAAAGCAGGCCCGGTACAACATTTCTCAAGAATATCATACGGATTGTTTCTCTACTCTGATCTTGCCGTTACATGTTGTCACAATTGATGGGTGTTAGAGGGATTGTCAAGAGAATTGACTCAGGTATGTTAAGGCTATCCCTTCTTTCTTTTTGGCATGATCTGTACGACATGAACAAAACAAGAAAAGGCACAACTTCCATAAGTGACTTTATTCATAGAAATACTAGAGATGCTGATGTTCTTGATTCCCCATGTGTCATATTATTCTATCATCTGTTCATGGGTCTCAAAAATACGTAAGTTGGTAAAGTTTATTTTCATGATATTAATCAGAGGCATAATGGTCTTATGACGTACCGAGAGATTTTATTAACATATCTTCACGTGCACTTCATGCATTACATATGCACATTGACCCATGACCAGATGGCATTATATATGCGTATATATATATATATATATATATATATATATATATATATTTATTTATTTATATATATATATATATGTATATATGTATATGGGATATGGGAAAGGTTATGGCATTATATACGCACCACCACCTGATCAGCTGGTATATGTTGATGATTTTGCCCATAGTGGTCGATATGATATGATGGGATGCCCTCAGAGGCCTGATGATGTTATGAAACATGTACCTATGCACGACATCACATTCATACGCATATGCATGACACTATAATTATTTCATGATTTACAGAGTTATCCAGAGTTACAGGTTGAGTCATTTACTCAATATTTCTTCTGTGTCGGTTATGTACTTATTTATGTGCCTTACATACTCGGTACATTATTCGTACTGACGTCCCTTTTGCCTGGGGACGCTGCGTTTCATGCCCGCAGGTCCCAATACACAGGTGGAGAGCCTCCAAGTAGGCTATCAGCTTAGCAAAAGATGTTGGTGCGCTCCATTTGCTTCGGAGTTGCTTGTTGGGTTAGTATGATTTAGATGTGTATTCTTTGGTATGGCGGAACTCTGTTCCGACCTTTATGAAAAATTATGTATTCTTGGACGCTTGTAGACAGATGTCATGTACGTAAAAGATTGTATGGCCTTGTCGGTCTATGTTCAGTATATGAATGGTTATTTTGGTCTTATAGGCCCGTATGTCTTATGTATAAGTTGGTATTCACGTTGTATTCTACTTATCTCATGGCAGCCTTCCGGCTCAGTTATCTACAATAGTATGATACGTTATGTTGGTACTTGGTTGAGTAAGGTACTGGGTGCCTGTCGTGACCCATCGGTTTGGGTCGTGATAGGTCCAACTGGCATAGTCTGAAGAGGGTTCTCCTCGTCCAACTCGATCTGAGGAACTGCAATAGGTGCTGCTACGAATGCTCTAGGCTGAGCTCTGCCTCTACCCCTACCTCGGGCGCGCCCTACCCCTTGTAGTGGCTACAACATGAGGCTCCGGCTCCTAGTCCGCTATGGATGTTGTGCATGTCCTCACCATCTGTGAGGGAACAAGAATAGAATAATTCAAAATCAATGATAGAATAAAATTGCACGATAGAGAAGGAAAGAAGTGAAATTTTCCTAAAGCCCTATAGCCTCCAGAAGATAAGTACAGATGTCTCTGTACCGATACTCCAGACTCTACTAAGTTTTCTTATGACTCGTGAGACCTAGGCAACCTAGGGCTCTAATACCAACTTGTCACGATCCGAAATCCCAAACACAAGACCATGATGGCACCTAACATTCACTTTCTAGGCAAGCCAACATTAGCTACACATTATTCATTTTTTTAACAATTTTTAAAAGCAGTTAAATAAGAAATAAAAATTGTAGAACTTCAAAATAGATATAATAAATCGCAATATGCTGTCTAGTTAACTCCCGGAATCTGGTGTCACAAGTACATGAGCTACTAAAACGAAATACTACAACAAAGGTCTGAAATAAAGAAATACAACTATCTGTATGAAATAACAGTGCAAGAAATAAGAAGGAGACTTCAGGGTCTGCGAACGTTATGCAACTCTACCTCAAGTCTCCGTGATAAGCCAATATGAGCGAGCCTCAACTAACTGTTGTTGGGACCAACATCAGAATCTGCACAAGAAGTGCAGTTAGTATGAGTACAACTAACCCCATGTACTCCATAAACGTCGAGCCTAACCTCAACGAAGTAGTGATGAGACTATAACAAGTCACTCAATATAAACATGTACGAGTATAAATGAAATAACAACAAAATAGAGAAAACAAAAATAACATGAAAACTAGAACCGAAAATACATAACTGTTACGACCCGAAATCTCAACCTCGGGGCCGTGATGGCACCTAATATCTACATGCTAGGAAATCCAATGTTAGATAATCAATAAGCCATTTTAACAATTTAAAATATAGAAATAACAATTATTAACGATTGGTAAAACTCAAATACATACGATAAATCCATAATATAAAACGGTCTCGTTTAATCCCAAAAATATGGAGTCACCAGTACATAAGCAACTAGAATACTAAGAGTATGGTCTGAACAAAATATAATTGTTTGATAGAACAAAATACAACTGTTTGAAATGAATAAACAGAAAAGATAGAATAGAAGAGCACTTCAGGGACAGCAAATGCCAGCAGCTCTACCTCAACTCTCCATTGTAGATATGATCCGAGTAGAAGAACTGTTAGACACCGTTGGGACGAAAGCTAGAATCTGCACTAGAAGTGCATAAGTGTAGCATGAGTACATTGACCCAATGTACTCTGTAAGTGTTGAGCCTAACCCCGACGAGGTAGTGACAAGACGCCTACTAAAATCCTATGCAGATATAATATACATAAAGAAACAAAAAATAATAAATCACCAATAAATGGCACGGCATAATCACCAAGTAGCCTTTTCCCGGAAAAAACAATGATGCAACCAAATAAATCACAAATCCGGATTAAAATCTCTTCAAAATCCTCTAGGTCGAGCTCTATCTTTTAAAAATGGTGAAAAGTGACCAAATTCTGACTTTCAGCACTTTAAATAAAGGGGCGTCAGGTGTTCTTCGCATTCGCGAAGCACCTGACGCATTCGCGAAGAGCATTGGAAAATAGGCCATCACGTTTGCGAGGTCCACCTCGCGTTCGCGAAAGCTTACTCCCAAGCATGCCTTCACGTTCGCGTCTCCTTATCCGCGTTCGTGAAGAAGAACCCTACCATCCCACAGATAAATCCCCAAAGCTTTGTGTTCACAAAGTCTATGTCGCGTTCACGAAAGGTAAGCCCCCCAATGCTTCATGTTCGCGACCTATCGCGAAGAGAAACCAGCCCCAACCTAAAATTTCCCCTTTGCAATCACGAGAAGGCCTTTGTGAAGCATTGTGCACCAGAAGAAAAACCAACAGTTCCACAAGCCTAAAAATGGTTTGAAACCAATCCGAAACTCACCCGACCCCCTCAGGCTCCAAACCGAACATGCACACAAGGGTAATAACATCATATAAACTTGATCTCTACCTCAAGTCATCAAATTAACATCAAATAACACGAATTGATCATCAAAACTCAAGAATTTTCAACTCAAAATCAATTTTCACAATTTCATGCATAATGCGTTGAAATGCACTCGGTCACCCCGAACCCTAACCAAATGTTAAAACAAGTCCAAAAATATCATATGAACCTACCGGAATCGTAAAAACATCGATCCGAGGAGTCGTTTACCAAGAATGTTGACCGTGGTCAACTCAAGTTATTTTTAAAGCCAAAAATCACATTTTCTTCAAATATTTACATAAAAACTTTTTGGAAAATGACGCAGACCACGCACACAAATCAAGGAACATCAAATGAAGTTAATAGAGGTATTGAGAATACGGAATAAGGGCTACTACTCAAAACGACCTATCATGTCGTCACATTCTCCACCTCTAAAATAATTGTTCGTCCTCAACAGATATAGAAAGTACTTGGACTTGTAAAAAGGTGGGGGTATCTGCTCCATTATCAAACTCAGACTCCCACGTGGCCTCATCAATCAGCTGACCTCTCCCCATTGCACTTTCACAGAAGGAAAACTCTTCGATCTCAACTTTCGAACTTGTCGATCTAGAATAGCCATCGGCTCCTCCTCATAGGTTAAACTCTCATCAACTTCAACCGTGCTGAAATCCAAAACATGTGACATGTCCTCATGGTACTTCTGAAGCTTGGAAATATCAAATACTGGATGTACCCCTGCTAGGACAGGAGGCAATACAAGCATGTAAGAAACCTTCCCAACTCTCTCCAAGATCTCAAACGGGCCAATAAACCTCGGTCTCAACTTTTCCTTCTTCCCAAACCGCATCATGCCCTTCATAGGTGACACTCGGAGAAGAACCTTCTCACCCACCATGAAAGCTACATCTCGAACCTTCCTATCTGCATAAATATTCTACCTAGACTGAGATGTAATGAAGTTTCTCCTGAATCACCTTAACCTTTTCCATATCATCACGGATCAAATCAGTGCCTAACAACCTAGCCTATCCAGGCTCAAACCAACCAATCAGTGATCGACACCGCCTCCCATATAAGGCCTCATACGGAGCCATATGGATGCTTGACTGATAGTTGTTGTTGTAGGCAAACTATGCGAGCGGTAGAAACCTATCACATGACCTCCAAAATCCATAACACAAGTGCATAACATGTCCTCCAAGATCTGAATAGTGCGCTCAGGTTGTCCGTCCATCTGAGGATGAAACACGGTGCACAACTCGAGCCGCGTTCCTAAATCACGTTGCATGGCACTCTAAAAATACGATGTGAATTACGTGCCATGATCAGAAATGATGGAAATGGGCACGTCGTGCAAGCAGATAATCTCTTGGTTATAAATTTGATCCAACCACTTTGAAGAATAGGAATTCTCCACCGGAATAAAGTGTGCGGACTTAGTTAATCGGTCCATAATAACCCAGACTGCGTCACACTTCCTCTAGGTCCTTGGTAAGCCTACAACAAAATCCATAGTGATTCACTCACATTTCCACTTCGGTATCTCTAATCGCTGAATCAACCCACTCGGTTTCTGATGCGCATACTTCACCTGATGAAAATTCAAACAATGAGATACATAAGCAACAATATCTTTCTTCATTATTCGCCACCAATAGTGTTGTTTCAAGTCACGGAACATCTTCGTGATACCTGGGTGAATGGAATAGCACAAACTGTGAGCCTCATCAAGGATCAACTCTCCCAGCCCATCAACATTTGGAACACAAATCCGGCCCTGAAGCTGCATAACACCATCATCACCAATCACCACCTCCTTAGCACCACCCTTCTTCACCGTATCCTTCGACACCAACAAGTGAATAACATCAAACTAGCGAGCCTCGATACACTCCAACAACGATTATTGTGCCATAACACAAGCAAGAACCCAGCTAGGATCCAAAATATCCAATCTCACAAATCGATTGGCCAAAGCCTGACCATCCATAGCTAGTGGCCTCTCAACTACCATTATATATGCCAAACTACCCATGCTCTTCGCCTTCCTGCTCAATGCATTGGCTACTACATTGGCCTTTCCCATATGATATAATATGGTGATATCACAGTCTTTCAAAAACTCTAACAATCTCCGTTACCGCAAATAAAGATCTTTCCGCTTGAACGGGTGGTAGAAACTCTGGTGGTCGGTATAAACCTCACATGGAACGTCGTATAGGTAGTGCCTCCAAATCATCAGCACGTGAATAATGGTTGTCAACTCAAAGTCATGCACAGGGTAATTCTTCTCATGAAACTTCAACTGCCGAGACTCGTAGGCAATCATCCTACCATCCTACATCAATACTGCAGCAAGTCCAATACGTGATGCATCACAATACACTATGTAAGATCCTGAACCAATAGCCAACATCCACACCGGGGCTGTAATCAATGCAGTCTTGAGCTTTAGAAAGCTCAACTCACACTCGTTTGACCATCTGAAAGGAGAACCCTTTTGGGTCAACTTTGTCAATGAGGCAGTGATAGATGAATACCCCTCCATGAACTGAAGATAATAACCCACCAAACCTAGGAAGCTCTGAATCTCTGTAGGTGAAGTAGATCTATGCCAGTTCTGAACTGCCTTAATTTTTTTAGGATCCACCTTAATGCCCTCAGAAGATACAACATGGACCAAAAAGGCAACTAGAACTCGCATTTTGAAAACTTGGCCTATAACTGACGATCCCTCAGAGTTTGAAGTACGATCCGAAGATGTTTCTCATGCTCCTCTCGACTGCGAGAGTATACCAAAATATCATCAATAAAGATGATCACAAAAGAATCTATATAGGGCTACAACTCCTGGTTCATCAAATCCATAAAGGTTGTTGGAGCATTAGTCAAGCCAAATGACATCACTAAGAACTCATAGTGAACATATCGAGTTCGAAAAGATGTCTTAAGGACATCTGATACCCTAATCTTCAATTGATGGTATCCAGATCCGAAGTCAATCTTGGAAAACACCTTTGCACCTTGAAGTTGATCAAATAAGTTATCAATCCTCGAATGGATGCTTGTTCTTGATAGTGACTTTGTTCAACTGCCGATAATCTATACAGATCCCCATCCTTCCATCCTTCTTTTTCACCAAAAAAAACACCAGTGCACCCTAAGGAGAGACATTAGGTCTAATGAATCCTTTGTCGAGCCAATCTTGCAACTACTCCTTAAATTCTTTCAACTCAACTGGCACCATACGGTATGGCATGGTAGAAATGGGATGAGTGCCTGGAACCAAGTCAATGCAAAAGTTGATATCTGTCGGGTGGCATCCCCGAAAAATCTAGAAGAAACACCTTTGAAAACTCGCGCACAACTGGTACCGAATCCATAGAAGGAACCTCAGCGCTAGGGTCATGGATATAGGCCAAATATGCTAGACATACCTTCTCGACCATACATCGAACCTTCACATAATATATGACCCTACTAGTGGAATGACCAGAAGTCCCTCTCCACTCCAACTGAGGCAACCCCATCATAACTAAGGACATAGTATTGGCGTGACAATCCAAGATAGCATGATATAGTGACAACAAGTCCATGCCCAATATAACATCAAAGTCCATCATGCTGAGTAAAAGAAAATCTACCCTAGTCTCATAACTCCTGATAGACACGAAACAAGAACGATAAATACAGTCTACCATAATAGAATCTCCCACGAGCGTAGACACATAAAACGGGAGCACTCAACGCATCACGAGACATATCCAGATATGAATAAAAATATGATGACACATATGAATATGTGGAGCCTGGATCAAATAAAACTAATGCGTCTCTATGGAAAACTGGAACAATACATGTGATGACTACATCAGATGACTCTGCCTTGGGTCTAGCTACAATTTCATAAAAATGGGGTTGAGCCCCACCTCTCTGACCTTCACCTGTCGGACGACCTCTCCCTAACTGACCTCCACCTCTAATGGCCTGACCACCACCTCGGGCTGCCTAACCTCTGCTTCTAGCTAGCTAAGCAGGTGGTTGAGCAACCGGTGTTGGAACCATGGCACAAGTACCCTGTTGTGGCATGTTGCTCTATGATCTAGGGCAAAATCTAGCGGCATGCCTCAGATCGCTACAAGTATACCAAGTCCTCGGTTGATGTGACTACTGACCCCGGAAATGGCCTTGCCGGCCTAAATAACCACCTTGATAACTCTAAATTGGAGGTACACTTATCGGAGCTGATGGTGTGATGTAGGCTAGTTTCTCAGAATGAGACCCATAAGAACCACGACTAGCTGAAGCACTAGATACACCTTAAGCGCTGACTCAATCGGCTTGCGAGGATGGCCTCTACCAAATGAACCCCTGCCTCCAGACGAGGCACCACTAAAATACTGAAATGACAAGGCCTCTTCTCAGATACCACCTCCCTACCCATACCACAAATCTTCTCTATCCATTTAGCAATATTTACAACTTGTTGGAAAGAAATATCATCCCCAGTCTCCTTGGCCATCTGTAGCCTGATACCAAAAGTAAGGCCATCAATGAATTCCTCACTCTCTCTCCTTCTCATTAGGGAGTAAGACAACTGCATGGAAAGCTAAATCCACAAATCAGGTCTCGTACTAGGTAACAGTCATGCTACCCTGCTGGAGGCACTCAAATTGGCTACGGTACTCCTCTCAGAGTAAAAGGAATGAACTTCTCCAAAAATATTTGTGAGCACTAATCCCAAGTGAGTGGAGGTGATCTTGTTGGTCTACCTCGAACATAGTCCTGCCACTCTTTCTTGGTGGATCCATATATCTGAAATACCGTGAAGTCAACTCCATTGGACTCCAGTATACCGATGTGCAAAACCCCATGGAAACTGTCGATGAAATCATGTGGGTCCTCAGAAGGCGTGCCACCAAAGCGAACAGGGAATAACTTAGTGAACTTGTCCAACCACTTCAGCCCCTCGGATGACATAAAGGGCCTCTCCATGGGCTGAGTAGAAATGATAGGTTGAACTACTTCTGTTGCTCGGACCGCTAGAGTCTAATATATGGGAGCCATTTGCTCCGGAGTATGGGTAGCGAGAGGCTGCTCTCCTCCCCTAGCCTAAGAGATGGTTGATGCTACCGAAAATGCACTAGCCTGGGCCACAGTCTCCATAAGCCCCACTAAGCGGACTAGGGCATCTTGAAATACGTGAGTGTATATGAACGCCTCTAGGACCTGAGATGGTCCAACTAGCATGGTTGGAGCATGGATCGCCTTCTCCTACTCGATCCGAGGCTCTGTAATAGGTGCTAATGCACGGGCCCTAGGCTGAGCTCTTCCCCTGCCTCTGCCTCTAGCTCGACCTCAGCCATACCACTACCCCTAGTAGCGGCTGCAACCTAAGGCTCCTGCTCCTTCTTAGTTATGGATGTTGTGCATATTTGTTTCATCTGTGAGAGAACAAGAATAGAATGGTTCGAACTTTAGTGATAGAATAACGTCACACAATAGAGAAAGAAAGAAGTGAAATTTTTTAAAGCTCTATCGCCTCTAGAAGATAAGTACAGACGTCAATGTAACCATCCTCTAAACTCTACTAAGATTGCTCATGACTCGTGAGACATAGGTAACCTAGTGTTGTGATACCAACTTGTGACGAACCCGAATTCCAACCTCGGGATCATGTTGGCGCCTAACATCAACTTTCTAGGCAAGCAACGTTAGATAACCATTTTAACAATTTAAAAAAGAGTAATAACAATTATTAACGGTTGGTAAAACTAAAATACATAAGATAAATCCATAATATAACACGGTCTAGTCTAATCCCAAAATCTAGAGTCACCAGTACATGAGAAACTAGAATACTACAAGTATGGTCTGAACGAAATACAATTATTTGAAATGAAATAAACTGTAAAGATAGAATAGAAGGTGAATTCAGGGACTGCAACCGTCGGCAGATCTACCTCAAGTCTTTGCTTTATCGCCACCTCTAGACACCATTGGGACCAATGTCATAATCTGCACAAGAAGTGCAGAAGTGTATCATGAGTACAACCGACCCAATGTACTCTATAAGTGTAGAGCCTAACCCCGACGAGGTAGTGAAGAGGCTATGACAAGACACCTACTAAAATGTTGTGCAAATATATACATAAATCAACAAAAATAATAACTAGAGAATTTAAAATAATAACAGGGAGGTAACATGTAAAAAGAAAGTAAGATAAGATCGAGAAGTAAAAAATCACCAAGTAGCCTTTTTCTGGAAAAAAAACGATGCATCCAAATAAATCACAAAACCATAAACCAAATAAAACAATGAAATCATCAATGGCACGGCATCACCCTTCGTGCTTGTACTCTCATCCTCACCATGTAATATCATAAATGCAATGGCACGGCATCACCCTTCGTACTTCTACTCTCATTCTCACCATATGATAATGATATGATAAATGAAATGAAATGGCACGGCATCACCCTTCGTGCTTTACTCTCATCCTCACATGATATAATAATTGATAATAAAGCAATCAAGTGCACGGAATCATCCTTCGTGCTTTAATCATTATAATGTCTCAATCAATGATAGTAACATGCAAATAAGGCACGGCAACACCCTTCGTGCTTTTCATTCTTCCTCACCAAACAACAACAATAATTCAAGGTACTAATGCAGGGTGCGAAGAAAATTTAACTTCAATCATAGTGTTATGATAAACAAAATCAACTTTCAATATCCCAACAACTTCAAAATAACAATAAATATGAAGGAAAATAATTAAAGAAATAATAATCTAGCTACAGCATGGAAATCATAGTCAATGGAATCACATAGTATAATAAAATAATTTTCACACGCATGTTTTAACCTAATAACAACGCATATATACTCGTCATCTAACATATACGCCGTCCCCACACACAATTCACATAGCAAATATACCAACAAGTCCTAACTCCCTCAAGTCAAAGTTAACTATGATACTTATCAATTCCTTCAACCAAATCAATACTCAACCACGGATTTTCCTACAAAATTAGATTCCAAACCAATCAAATTTATCCTAATATAGTTCAAATAATTCAAAATAAACTTTAGAAACTACCCACAAATGAAAAAGATTCAATCATTAATGAATTTGAAAAAAGTCAACCCAGATCCACTTGGTCAAAACTCGAGATTCAAACCAAAACCCGATTACCCATTCACCCTCGAGCCCGATTATGTGAGTTGTTTTGAAATCCGACCTCAATTTGAGGTCTAAATCTCAATTTTATAAATTCCCTAATTTCTACCCAAAACCCCTCATTTCTGCCATAAATATTCATAGATTAAAGGTTAAAATCAATGGGTGATTATGGACATACATCAAAACTAGCTAAAATTCACTAACCAATGAAGTAGATGTTATCCCCCATGTTTTCGTACATGACAGTATGCCATAAATCAATTAATGTAAGCTTAGAAATGAGATTATATTTGGAAGTACATAAAGTAAGTGAATCATGTTACCTTGGAGGTTACAAATATTAAGATAATAATAACAAGAACCAAGGGGGTTGGAAGGTTTAGAAGCTAAACGAATTGAAGAAAATAAGTTTCGTCGAAAGTCGACAAGTTGGTTATGTTATAACATGTACTTTTGGGGTGAGGCTAGGGTGATTAAAATGATAAGGAGGTTATGTTATGACTTATTTAGTAGTATGATTGTCGTTTGTTACGTTATGAAGTCGAGTGGGTGGTGGAACAAAAGTTGGCAAAAGTTATCACAAGTTACATTCATAAATGTGTTGAAAATTAGATGACATGACACATCGATAAAATTCGAAGCCAGAACCTGTGCAACTCGTGCACTTAATAGAAACATCCCAATGTAATTAAATTATATAAAAGATTCACACACGAGAGGACTATCCTACCATTAACAGTTACCACCCTAACATCCTGCTAAAAGCCTGGCACACATCGTAAAAATTGATACACACGAATCCAATACCAAAGGTCATACCCCTACATAACCTCCGCTACACTGTGCGATCTCATCCAAACGTTGGTCCACATGAAATACTACAAGCCACCTGGCTCAAAATAAATAACCATTCAAAATTCGTCATCAAGTACTCAAAGTGCGCTGCCATAACCACAGAGAAACCGGACGATACCATGCCATACGAATTCAGAAAGTGTATAATCAATATGTCTCAATCCCGAAATACTCAATACTTACCTTACTCAACTCTAGCTATAAAGCCTGATTAGAACCGCACTATGTGTGCATATAACCAATAATCACCACTCCCCGCAACGTCGAAGTGCAACTCTTAGATCACTCCAGAACATGAATAAACTCAATCACAATCAAATGGTACATTTCTCAACAATAGAAATTTGGAGTTAGAAATTCCGACCCGGTGCAGAACACATACTCATACGGGCCTACCAATAACCCTGAATCAACTATGGTCACCCACAACAGATATATAACTTACCGAAAAGTTCACAATAAAAATGATTAGAACATCTAAGCACAGTCCCAACATCTGGAGTCAACCGTCATGAGCTTCTAAAAGATGATACAGTCTAATACAAATCCTCTACTACAACCAGTCTAGGAAGTAAAGTACAAATGATAGAATAGGAAGGAGAAAGAGTAGTGTTGCGGACACCGAGCAGCTACCTCACAATCTCCGAACAATGCTCCAAATGGGGTAGCTCAACTATCGCTCTGCCCCAGTACCTAAATCTGCACACAAGGTGCAGGGAGTAACGTGAGTATGCCAACTCAGTAAGTAACCAAAGTATCTAAAAATATGAGTGTAGTGACGAGCATTTATAAATCATGTAAATCCATATAAAATAAGTGACTGTGGAAATAGGTAAATCAAGTCAGGAATTTACATTTCTGAGTATTTCATAAACTCCAGTTTCCATTTAAAAATCTCGTGTAAAAAAAAACATTTACCCAACATTTATCATCAGAGGCTCAGTGCAAAGAGGAGTGAAAAATATTAGTTTCATAAAATATAAGCCCCTCGGGCACAATATCACTCACAACAAAGCCTCTCGGGCAAGCCTCTTAGTCACTCGTGACTCTACTCTCATAAATCAATGCTCACACTCAGCACTCTCACTCATCAGGTACCATATAACAACTGTTGTGTCGTACAGCCTGCTCCAATACGTATATATTATTGCGGCGCACAGCCCGATCCATATATAATATATATTGCTGTTGCGTGCAGCCCAATCCATATAACATACGCTGCGGCGTGCAGCCCGATCCATATAATAGTCGACTATGCTCACTGGGGGTGTACAGACTCCTGGAGGGGCTCTTTCAGCCAAAGCGATATATTTGTTGCGGCGTGCATCCCGATCCAATATATAATGTATATTGTTGCGGCGTGCAGCCCGATCCAT
>ML393914.1:0-15837 GCA_005239525.1 Nicotiana knightiana
TTTGATGGGTACTCGTCTGAAGAAGCTGATCATGAGACTGCTTTGGACAGTGCAGGTGAAGATATTGAAGCTACACCAATGACAAAAAATGTTGGGGCAACAACAGTGAGTCCCAAGAGAAATTTAAACATCCATGCGCCAGTATTTATCCCTAGAAACTCACCTACAGGAAGATTGAATCAAACTGCAGCAACTTCTACAAATCAGCTTGGTCTAGATGCTATTCTCACTGGTGAAGGAAAGACAATAACGTTAACAGCTGGGCAGCAGCTAAGTGATCCAACCAGTCCATGTATGGAGGCAGTGCAGCAGCAATTAAGTACAAAAAATACAGAAAGTGTAAATGATGGTCGAGCAGCAACAGTAACAGCAAAAATCGGGCAGCAGCAAATTGTGACAATCACTCCAAGTATTTCACTAGAGGAGAGGCAACTCTTGGATGCACTGGTAAGTCCAACTCCTGTTAAATCTACAAATATTACTACTTTAAGCTCTGGTCGAGTGAGTAAAAGTAAGGACAAAGAGCAAGGTATAACACAACAACGAAACAAGGAAGCGTTGGTTAGTAAACAGGATGGGAATGCTTTGGTAACTCAAGAACTTCCTCAAGACTTGCCAAAACCAGTGATTATGGGCAGAGATACATATGAAGAGGGCGAGGAAGAAGACAATTTAAATCAANCCCAATGAGAGTTGCAAACAAAAGCAGGTTTTTCCAACTACGTCAACAAAGTCCAATTGTTCAAAAAATAAATCATGAAGTTTGAAGATATTTTGAAGAAGGTCGAGGAGGAAGACAAACGAATACAAGTTGAAGACTACACAAAATTAGAGAAGACTGAGCATCATTGTTATTTCTACATATGTTTATTCTACCATCACATTAGCATAATTTTATGTAATGTCATCACAGAGTATGTTATAAACTCTGTGATGATCATACAGTACCTAGTTCTAGCTAGTTCTTTCTTTTTACACGCATGTTAGTAGGTGAGGCTATTTTATGCCTCGATAGGATTAGTAAGGTAAGGTTTAACCCAATAGTGTATGCCCAGGCCATATGCCTTTTGGAAAATACCCAAGCGGCTATGAGATTATATGCCCTCGTGAGACTTTGCCGGAAGCTACACCATGATCCTCTACATGAGGCTTCCATATAGGGCATGGTGAGGCGCAGAGGAGTGATTATATAGCCAAGGCATAGAGGCGACACTATTGGTGCTATTGTCCCCCTTATTTGTACTACTCCTATGTGGTTCTTTTTTTGCTTTTTATTATTAATAAAACTAGCCCTAGGCTCCTAGCCTAGTGGATTTGCCAAAAAAAAAAAAAAAAAGAGACTAAGTGTCTCTGTTCTCACCACGACCATGGCTAATTTCACGGAACGACCGGTCGGGTCGTTACAAATACCATATGAAAATGTATCTAATGGTATCAATTAAGTTATATTGGCTAAGTTTCCTTATATAAGTGATTTTTAATGGTTTAAATAACGTTTATATTATTATTATACATAGCTTAAGTTCATCTTTGGCACAAATATTGCAAACTGTTCTTCTACCAGTGGGTGGGTAGCCTTATTATTTTTATTGATACTACTAAAACGTGTTTCACAAAATGTACTTACATTTTTTTCCCGTTAATTATTATGAACGTATGATGCAAAGGAACCCATGCGGTATGGAATTCTTACCTATATATATATATATATATATATATATATATTATTTGCTCTCTTGTTCCACTATATGGAACTATGATTATTTGACAAATCCTCTGTAGAAAAGAACGGGATGTAACATCCTTCCCTCCTTTAGAAATATTCTTCCTCGAATGTTAACTCTTTGATATTTTTAAAATTTTCGTTAGGGTCTTCTGTGTATAGTAAACTATAACCCCACCTCTATCTGAGCTCTGGACTATTCACAATCTTTTGTACTTGAGTATCTCGTATTTTCTTCATTTTTACCTTACTTACCTTTCAATCATGCCTCATATCTTCTGTTTTAAGTAGAAATTACATCTACGCCTTAAAGCTCTATTGTGGTAGCACCTCTAGTGCATACAAATTTCAGTGGAAACTTTATACTGAATTTTTACGACATAGCTCTATGGTACGATCTGGAAACAAAATAAGGGTAACATTTCCTAAATGCCCTATAGCCTCTCAATCATAAATGTGGCGCGCAATACACCCATAAGTGAGACTCTACTAGGCACGGCTTTGTAAACTCCCTAGGACACGATCCGCTCTGATACCATGTTGTCACGCCCCAAACCTGGGGAGGCATGGCTGGCACTCGGTGCCGCACTGGCCCGAGCGAACCACTCTGTAACTTATTCATTCCCTTTGTAACTACCATGGGCCAACATGGCCACAACTTGTTATGTAGAACTGTAAGTGGGCAACACTGTATCAATAAACTATCGTTCTCAAAACATGAATACATATGGGCCGTCAAGGACTCTGACATACTGTACCAACTGAACCTATGTCTACAAAGCCTCTAAGATTATTTAACATGAAACAGAACAGGGCACCGGTCTACCCATTCATCTTTAGCAAACTCTAACACAATGACTCATAGAATGCAAACCTCGTCTACTATGAAGGCTCGTCAATCTGATTATTTATACCTGCAGGTATGAATGCAGCGTCCCCAACAAAAGGACGTCAGTACGAATAATGTACTGAGTAATATAATAACTAAAAGTAACTGGAAGTCAAACATAATATGAAGATATACTTACCTACTGATACGGACTCAACTCTCTCAATATAGTAAGTAAAATAGATGTCTCGCCCTATAAGGCTCGATATATATATATAAATGCTCGCCGTAGTAGGCTCGCTCATAGGCGCTCGACCATACTAGGCTCTGTATCTCGACCAACTGGTCTCGCTCATAGGCGCTCGACCACAGTAGGCTCGGTATATAACTTACCATCAGATAAAAGGTTTCCCAATATGGCCTGCCCATCGATTATAGCTCGATGGTAATGAAAATACTTTATATATATATATATAGACTCTCTTCTCTCTTGACTGGAATAAGGAAATACTCAATTGAATATGAGTCCCGATAAAGAAAATACTGTAACTTACGAAACTAGAAAAATATACGTAAATTTCGGGATATAAATTTTTCTTTATGTTTAGTTATCAAACTCGTGTAATTACGAGATCATGCCAAAATAAAAGAAGGGATAAGCCATAACATACCTGAGTCGATTCTCTTGAGAAAGATTACACCGTACTCCCTTATCCGAAATTACTCTCAGCTCATTCCTTAAAACTCTTTAGTACCAACTAATCTTCAGTTCAACACATAAATAATATCTCGAAATACCACTAATCTTCACTTCAATATATATTAACGATATCTCACAGTACCACTAGTCTTCAGTTCAATACATAAGAAATATCTCAAAAGTACCACTAACCTTCAGTTCAATATATTAGCAAAATGTTGAGTACCCGTTTCAAGGATGAAGAACCCCAACATCATTAACCATCAAGAGATCATATTCCGTTTTCATCAAACAACAAAGCTACGGAAAAGAAATTATGGATTCAAACTAATATAATGAGAAACCTCAAGACCAAGAAAAGAACTAACTAAAACCCAGACGGTTCTTGGTTCTTAGCAACACATTCTATTGTGATTTTATGGGTCTGAATCATATGAAAAAAAATTCTGAAGCTGGCAATTTTTTTATGTATCTTTTAATGGCCAAAAGGTATGTAACTTTCTTGGAATTACAAGATTTGTTTAAATTAGATGACACCTCGCCCAATATGACTAAGAGTCATAGGTATATATTGGTGGCTTGATTGCCACGTGGGGGTGTGATGGGGATTTTAATCTATACCACTTACTAGGTAATTAGGTAATATTCCGTTACTCGGTAATTAATCAATTATCAGCAAAATTAAGAATTATCTCAACTTACTTAAAATACTATTCAATTTTAATACACGTTATATAATCTACTATAATGGTCATGTGGTAGCATATAAAATAAATACATATATCATTATTTTATTAAAATATCTATATAAATATATATATATTTTCTCAACTTCTAATTTTCCTAATCTCATATAAAGAGTAAAAAATTTCANAAGGAAAAGACAAAAAATTTATTCTCTAAGTTAGTTTTTTTATTCTCACCCGTATCCAATCTGCCCAAACTACGCGTACTTGATTCTCGTCTTTCGGGGCTTGATATGTAGGCAACCCACAGAGGGTCCGGTCTTCCTAATAAATCTTTGGTTCTTGCCTTTGCGGGGTCTTAGCCAAATTTTGCACTTCTAGCCATCCTTTGGCCAAATAAGCCATTTTGCAAAAATAGCCTAAATCGTGTCTTGCATACGTCCAGAAGGGAGTGTTATTGTCTCACTTAGTGTTGGTTTAAAGTTTTCTCATACAGGTGTGGATTTACTTACCGGAGTTTGAGCATGACAGACACCCCAGGATCACTACATTCAAGAGCTGCTCGAGAAGGCATTTTATGTTTTTGAGTCAATCGTTCATGTTTTACTTTCTAGTCTTGTATAGTAGTATTCAGTCTTTTAGGTGATGTTAGAGTTTGTAATAGTCTGGTTAAGTTTGTCTAGTCTTTTGTTATTGTATTTCTTATTTTATATTTGAAAATGTNGTTTAAATTAGATGACACCTCGCCCAATATGACTAAGAGTCATAGGTATATATTGGTGGCTTGATTGCCACGTGGGGGTGTGATGGGGATTTTAATCTATACCACTTACTAGGTAATTAGGTAATATTCCGTTACTCGGTAATTAATCAATTATCAGCAAAATTAAGAATTATCTCAACTTACTTAAAATACTATTCAATTTTAATACACGTTATATAATCTACTATAATGGTCATGTGGTAGCATATAAAATAAATACATATATCATTATTTTATTAAAATATCTATATAAATATATATATATTTTCTCAACTTCTAATTTTCCTAATCTCATATAAAGAGTAAAAAATTTCATACGCTTAATTCTTAAAATGAAAAAAAAATAGCCATATTGTTTTTATTGATACTACAAAAACGTGTTTCACAAAATATACTTACATTTATTTTTTTTCCGTTAATTATTAAGAACGTATGATGCAAAGGAACCCATGCGGTAAGAATACCTANATTTACTTACCGGAGTTTGAGCATGACAGACACCCCAGGATCACTACATTCAAGAGCTGCTCGAGAAGGCATTTTATGTTTTTGAGTCAATCGTTCATGTTTTACTTTCTAGTCTTGTATAGTAGTATTCAGTCTTTTAGGTGATGTTAGAGTTTGTAATAGTCTGGTTAAGTTTGTCTAGTCTTTTGTTATTGTATTTCTTATTTTATATTTGAAAATGTATTACAAGTAAAAAATCCAAAAAAAAAAAGAAGAAATTTTGCGTTTTTATATTTTTGTTATATGTTTTCTTTAGAATACTAATTCTAGAAATGAAATTTTTTTTCTTTGAGATTGTTTTTCCTTTAGGAAATCAATATCAAAATAAAAATTATTTTTATATTTCCTCTACTATATTAGGACCAAAATTAAAAAAAAAAGAGAATTTTCTTTTAGTACCTCTTAAATGTTTTCTTTAAGATATTAATTTCAAAAATCCAAAAAAAAATTCTTTTGAGGTTCTTCTTTGGGAAATCAATGAAAATGAAAAAAAAACTTCTCTAGAACTTTAGGACACTGTACATAGAAGAAATAACATACCTTATTTGCTGTTTATCTTTAAAATTTCTCCTTTAGGTAATTAAAAATTAAAATCCAAAAATAGTTTTTTTTTTTTTTGTTTTTTTTTGTTTTTATCTTTTTCATTTCTCATTTTGAAGTCTTTCTTCAGGGATATCAAATGAAAATTCGAAATATTTTTCTTTGGTTTATTGTTTGGATTTCATTTCAGAAATAAAAGAATCAAAAAAAATATTTTTTCTCTTCTAGGGTTTTTCCTTAATAATTTCCCATAGAGTGTTTGTTTCAAAAAGAAAAAAAAAGCAAAAAATATATGCTCGTTAAACTTGAGTTTGGAATATGTTATAGAACATTAAATCTAGAAATTCAAAGAAAAAAAAAGAAGATTTGCTTCTTTTATTTCTCTTTTCTCATCAGAGTAGTCATTAAGGTAAAAAGGAAAAAAGGAGAATGTCAGTTTGTTTACTTTATTCCCGATCTTCCCGAACTATGCAAAGATCTGATTCATGCGGGGTCATGATACGTAGGCAACCTACATAAGGTTCGATCAAATTAGTTTTTATTTATCAAAAGAAAAAAGAAAAAAAAAGGGTGAAATTATGGGACGTGAGAAATGAGAGGAAAGAAAAGAGTGGTCATTATAAAAAAAGAGGAAGGAAAAGGATCAAGCAAGTGCTAGAAAAGCAAAGAAAAGAGAGGTTGAAATGAACAAATTGGGATGATGCCAGCTGACCGTTGTACCCTTGAAGTCATTTTAGAACCGATAATTGTGGCTAGGTGCATTGCACATAAAGTGAGATTATCTTATGTTAAATACCCTAACACAAACGTGCTGGCTTCATTTTGTTATATTCATATCAGAAGGGTGATTGGTTTGTGGTTTTTAAAGTGGTAACTCTTCTCTACAACATAAGTCAAAAGGCAATGGCAGACAACAACAGAACTAGGTTGGTTGATACCGGTGCCTGAAAGCAGTTGGTTGAACAGGGCACTGGTTTGGCTGATGAGGTAAGGATGTTGAGACAACACATGACGGACATGTATCAGGCATGGATAACTGGGAGAACACCACCCCCGCCACCACCTAGCTTCTTAGATGTTGCCCTTACCAAAACTCCGGTCGTAGTACCGGATGATCCCCCATACTCTCCAGGAAAAGAAGGGCGAGATGGGATACCCAGGAAGCTGAAAGGCATAGAACAGTCCTTAAATAACAAGCAAGGAATGGGAGACCAAGGTAGCATGGCTTAAAAAGAACTGTCAGTGTTCCCTGACGTCCGCCTGCCCGTGGGATTTAAAGTGCCAAAATTTAACTTGTATGATGGGTGTGGAGATCCGGTAGCCCTTTTGAGGGATTATTGCAGTGAAATGAGAAGTGTTGGTGAGAAAGATGATTTGTTAATGGCTTATTTCAGTGAGAGCTTGACTGGGGCAGCTTTGGAATGGCATAATCGTCAAGATATCAGTAAATGGCCTACATTGGGTGACATGGCTCATGATTTTGTTCGTTACTTTCAATACAAATGAGGTGTTACCCCAGACCGCTCCTTCTTATCTGAAATGGAAAAGAAGCCGGAGGAAAGCTTTAGGGAGTTTGGGCTCAGATAGAGGGAGCAAGCTGCTCGAGTCAGTACCCCGATTAGTGAAGAAGAAATGGTTGAGCTTTTCCTACAAGACCAGGGGCCCACCTACTTCAGTCATTTGATCCCGGCCATGGGAAAGCCGTTCAATGATGTGTTAAAAATGAGGGAGCTAGTAGAAGAGGGAATCAAGTCAGGCAAAATCATGAGTTGTTCGAAAGACATTCAGAACATCCCAGTAAGCTTGGGTGGAAGAAAGAGAAACAGAAAAGATGATCCGATGGGCTTTCCTGATCAACACTTCCAGCCTCGACATCGTCCCCGTAGATATCCTTGTGCACCAGATGACCCTCCCAATGCTACTTCTCTCCACAGAACCCCCAAAGTCATATATCACTTTCCCAGTACCTGGCTCCATAAAATGCATATCTATCCCCACGAGCCTACCGAAAACCCACTGGATCAGGTTTCCAGCCCAATCAAGCATTTAAGAATGAGAGGTTAAGGAAGAATAAAACCTTCACTCCATAGGGAGAGTCATATGCCAGTCTGTTCCAGAGGCTAAGGAGATTGGACATGTTGAAGCCAACCCAGATAAAAATTCCAAACCTTCTTCCAAGGAAGTTTGATTTTTTTCAAAGTGGCGCATATTGCTCAGATGCCCCGGGGCATGGCATAGAGAAGTGTTGGAATCTGAAGAATGCGATTCAGAAGCTTATTGATGCAGGCGACATTATCGTGCAAACTCCAGATGCAGCAGACACTAGCCAGAGTCCATCGCCTGTACATAATGAGATGCATATGGTGGGTATGATTTATTTTGAAAAGGAATGTGAGAGTTCTTCTGGGAGCCTCGGAGGCCCACGTGCTGCTAAGCACTCAGCACTATCAGAGGTTGATCTTAAGAACGAGCCGAAAAAAGGAACCCAAACGCAATTTTTTAAGAACAATGTGATGAAGACTTGTGAAGGTCCTAGTATTGCTGATGCAGAATTCAGTGGCTAAGATACCATGCTTGGTAATTGGAAAGACGCTCCATTTCTTGGTCAGCCGGAGAGGAGTTTTGGTGGTTTAGTTTGTTGTCATTTCTGTTGTCCGGGTTATTTTAGGGTTGTAATCCGGATATTGTCTTGTGACTCAAACCTTTCTATCCTTTTATTTTGTCTAGTTCCTTTAGTCGTAGTATATCATATAGTGTTATCTAGGTTTTTTTTAGGGTTGTACCCCAGTTTATTTTGCTTGTTTTGTTGTTCAAACCCTTTCACCGTCTGTCTAATGCAATTCTTTGTTTTCTTTTCTACTATTTCTAGTCATTTTTGTTTAGTTCTCTTCTCCTTTTGACAGTTCTTTTCATGCTATTTCTATTGACATGACATGCACGCGTAATTCTCAGCCCGGTTTTAAAAGTCAGTTTAGTCATGAAGCAATGAAACAATGTTGAAGAGGTAGGGACATTTGAGGGAAATGAGTAAAGGCATTTTGAGATCATTTCAAGCCCGAATTGTGTGAAACTGGGGCATATAGAACATAAAGAAACCCTATTGAAATGCATCATGCCGCATCGGGTTGAAGCTAACGGCAAGTTTGCCCAAATTGACAGGGTCCGCTCGTGGTAATGAGAGTGAGGGTGTTATCCAATGGTGCTTTGTAGTTAACAGATGTAGAAGGTGAATATGTGGATATGGTTATCAAGTCTGGTACAATCAAAAGATGTTACAAATATTTTCCTTCGTTTGTTTAATTGTGTAGTTTTCACTTGGCATGCTTTCGAGATTGGAATGACGAAGGCATTTTGTTATGCTATCTAAACACTTTATCCTTCATTACCCTTTGAACCTTATTTATTTTCTTTCATACCCCTCTTTCGAAATCAGTAGCAAAGATCAGAAGCGCAAGCGTGAAAGATAAGTAAAGGAATAAGAGAAAAAAAAGAATGAAAAGAGAGAAGAAAAAGAAGAAGAAAATGAAAAAGAAAAAAAAGAAGAAAAAGAAAAGAAAAAGAAAAAGAAAAACAAACAAAACAATAAAACAACAAAAAGAGAAAAAGAAGAAAGAAAAGAAAAGAAGAGCAAGAGGAAGAAAAAGGAAAGAAAAATCACAACAACAAAGTAATTTCTATGACATAAACTATGTTCGACCTGATTCCTTTTAAGGATACGTAGGTAGCCTCACGGTTCGGTCCCATCTAAGTAAAAATCCAAAGTCTCCAAGCAAAGAAACTGGGGCAGAAGTTGTGTTTGTTGTAAGAAATTGATTCCGAAAGTTGTAATTTTTAACCCATTTGAATTGCTTTGAGCCTTTTGATACCCTTTCTTTTCAACCCCATCCAAAAGCCCACATTATGGTCCAAAAAAAGACCTTCCGATCAGTCTTCGAGAGATGCCAAGGCGAGCAAGTAGAAGTGAATCAGATCAGGGGCAACACTGCGGCCCAAACAAGGAAAATGGAAATAAAAAGAGAGTCTTATTGCTGAAAACCCTCACGGGCATCGATGGCGGTGAAAGTTGAGAGAAATAAAAAAATGAGAGAGTCTTATTGGTAAAAACCTTCACGGGCACCTTGAGGCGACTATAAGTTGAGAGAAAGAACAAAATGAGAGAGGCTTGATGGTGAAAACCCTTCGGGCACTACAAGTCGAATAAGGATCATGAATCATATTAGATAATCGGAGCATTGAAGCCTAGTTTCACGGCTTAGAGGTACAACAGGAGTTGGACATCAGATTTGCTTAACTGAATAGACCGCAGGTGCCTGTCATGGTCATTAGAGTTGGTATCCACATCTGATAGGTTTCTACCTTGTAGTTTTCTTGTTAGGAATCAGCTTTTCCCTTTGTCCTTTACTCTGTTCCTTTTGTCTTTTTTACTTCCTCTTCTCGAGTCTGTTTGGTCAAAACAAGTGAGAAATGACTTCAAAATTTTCCTCCATCTTTCCAATTATACAAAACAGGATCTGGCTAGCACATCAAAGTGGCATAAGTCAGGAAAGAACAACAAGCGCACTGAGTCGGTAACAATCAACATGCTTTGGGATCCATGTGAAATACAAAGGTTTGGTATATATCAATTCATGAACAATGCAACAAATAGAGTATATTGTATCAGAAAGGAGAAGAGATATTTTCTATGATAATGATGATAGAAAAGCGGTCAGTCAATAAACAGGCAAGGTCTTTCAAGTTGAAACCAAAGATACCACAGAAAGTGAAGGAGCAATAGCCCTCAAGGTCAAAGCCACAAACCAACCACCATGTTTTAAACTCACAAGTTTTCTTTGTTTGAAACAGGGATGAAGATAGTGTCCAAATTAAAGCTTGGAAGCTTGAACCTTTCAGGTGCCATGCCCAATTTCGTCAGCACGAAGGATGTTTGAGAATACTTTATTTACCTCCCAGGCATACCCCTGGTTGAGAAGATCATCACCTCTCAAGAACTTGCTCTAGTTGAGAAGAACCATACCTCCTAGACATCCCATTAGTTGAGAAGAATCTTTAGTTTTCCTTAAGTTCAGGGGTCTCGCGTGAAAAATAGGGCTAATTTTTATTTTCCTTAAGATGATAGTTGTAGTTTCCTTAAGTTTTAATCTCTAGTTTTTCTTGAGTTCAGGAGTCCCGCCTGGAGAATAGGGTCAGGTTTAGTTTCCTCCAGTTGTTAGTCTTTAGTTTTCTTAAGTTCAGAGGCCCCGCTTGGACAATAGGGTCAGTTGTAGTTTCCTTAAGTTTTTAATCTCTAAGTTTTTCTTGAGTTCAGGAGTCCTGCCTGGAGAATAGGGTTAATTTTAGTTTCCTCCAGTTGTTAGTCTTTAGTTTCCTTAAGTTCAAGAGTCCTGCCTGGAGAATAGGGTCAGTATTAGTTTCCTCAAGTTGTTAGTCTTTAGTTTTCTTAAGATCAGGGACCCCGCCTAGAGAATAGGGTCAGTTGTAGTTTCCTTAAGTTTTAATCTCTAGTTTTTCTTGAGTTCAAGGGTCTCGCCTGGAGAATAGGGTCAGTTTTTAGTTAGGCAGGCTCGGTTTTTAGTCTAATGAGAATGAAGAATGATAGTAACAGAAGAGGACACCGTCAGCAACAATGCCACGAGCTAACCACCAAGTTTTCAAACTAACAAGATTTCATTTGTTTGAGACAGGAGCAAGAAATTTTTTGATCTGCAGGGTTCCTCCATAAGGAAAGCATGGTTCAGGGGCAAAGAATTTTCTTCTTTCAGCGGAGATCTTCCAGAAAGAGAGTAGGGCTCAGGTAAGTTCATCTTCAGTTTTCAGGACCCTCCTGGAAAATGGGATTTAGTTTTAAAATTATCAGGACCCTCCTGGATAATGGGATTTAGGTTTTAAATTCTCAAGACCCTCCTGGATAATGGGATTTTAATTTTAAATTTTCAAAGATTTAGGTTTTAAATTCTCAGGACCCTCCTGGATAATGGGATTTTAATTTCAAAATTTCAAAGATTTAGGTTTTAAATTTTCAAGACCCTCCTAGATAAATGGATTTGATTTAAGTTTTCAGGACCCACCTGGAAAATGGGATTCAACTAACACTCACAAATGTTCCTGGTACAAACTGGGGCAACAAATTTTCTTTGTTTTGTTGTGATCACAGACACCCACCTGGAGAACAGGGTGAATTCAATACCGTTTCAAATTCGGCAATCAGGCGCCCACCTGAAGAACAAGGTAATACAAGTTCAAGTTTTGGAAATCAGGCGCCCACCTGGAGAACCAAGGGAATACAGTTTCAAGTTTTTGCCGATCAGGTGCCCACCTGGAGAACAAGGGAATACAGTTCGAGTTTTTGCAATCACGCGCCCACCTGGAGAACAAGGGAATAAAAATTCAAGTTGTGTAAATCAGGCGCCCACCTAGAGAAAAAAGGGAATACAATCCAAGTTTCGGTATTCAGGCGCCCACCTGGAGAACAAGGGAATACAATTCAAGTTGTGGAAATCAGGCGCCCACTTGGAGAACAAGGGAATACATTTCAAGTTGTAGAAATCAGGCGCCCACCTGGAGAACAAGGGAATACCAGTTAATGTTTTGGCAATCAGGCACCCACCTGGAGAACAAGGGAATACAATTCAAGTTATGGAAATCAGGCGCCCACCTGGAGAACAAGGGAATACAATTCGAGTTTTGGCAACCAGACGCCCCACCTGGAGAACAAGGGAATACAATTCAAGTTATGGAAATCAGGCGCCCACCTGGAGAACAAGGGAATACAATTCGAGTTTTGGCAACCAGACGCCCCACCTGGAGAACAAGGGAATACAATTCAAGTTATGGAAATCAGGCGCCCACCTGGAGAACAAGGGAATACAATTCGAGTTTTGGCAACCAGACGCCCCACCTGGAGAACAAGGGAATACAATTCAAGTTATGGAAATCAGGCGCCCACCTGGAGAACAAGGGAATACAATTCGAGTTTTGGCAACCAGACGCCCCACCTGGAGAACAAGGGAATACAATTCAAGTTTTAGTAATCAGGCGCCCACCTGGAGAACAAGGGAATGCAGTCCAAGTCTCGGCAGTCAGGCACCCGCATGGAAAACAAGGGAATCCATTTCAGAATTCAATTCAGGTTAGAAATAGTAGAAGCTCGCGGCAGGAATTTAAGTCGACAATAGATGACCTATAGAAGTAGAACACAATTTAGAATAAAAGAAGAAAAACAAAAAAATAAGTATCCAAGTGCAGAAGCGGAGAGAAGATGTGAATTGCTCCCGACATGGCTGAGTCACAAACTTTGCATGTCCCGTTATGATCCGAAGAGGTGAAAAAGAATGAACTAGCACCTGCAGCTAGCAAATGTTGAGGTTCAAATCTAATGTCTGCATGAAGATCATTCAAGACTCAAGATCAAGCTTCAGAAGACTTATAGATAGGAATCTTGTAACTCACAGCTGACATGCTTAGTTAGTCTTTTTATTTTTTATTTTGATGTAATAACAGGGCCGCGGACCGGAACCTCGACGAAACGACACCTCAATCGGCTCTCCACCTCGGAATCCTCCTCCGTCACTCTTCCTACCTATGAACTACACGTGTCCTGATTCCTTTATAGCCAAGGATATGTAGGCAGCTCAGATACCAGGGCTCGGTCACATTCTCATTTCTTTTAGTCGTTGGTCTCTCTAAATAAGAGTCGGATCAACAAACCCGTCTAGTCGTTCTTTGTATGAAAACTCTTCGTGTTTTCAATCAAAGAGGGGCAGCTGTAGACGTGTAACTTTTTACCCTCCCAGAGATTTTATACATTTTAGCGTTTAATATCTAGTTTAGGCCTAATATCGTCATTTTAGCTAGTTTTAACTCTTCTACTTTATTTTAAGTACAAAAATTAAAAAAATACAAAAAATGAGTTTATTTTAATATTTAATTAATAAAGTTTCAATTAATATTTTTAGAATTATAAATTTTGTATCATTTTTAAAAGGAAGAGTGAGTTTTTGGGTTGTAAAGTCCATTTTTTCGTCTTTGGCCCAATTTCAAAAGCCCATAACCCTTAGCCCATTAACCTAACTAATACCCTATTCTTCTTCTTCCTAAAGAGGACAACCAGAGACATAATAACACACAGACACTTAGAATCCCTTCATCTTCCCTACCCCATCCCAGCCGCCGGCCAACCCTCTCGTCTCCATACTCACTGCTGCCGCTACTGTTCAACTCACTGTCGCCTCCATCTTCGTCGGCCACCCCCTTCCTGCTGGAAAGCAGCCCCCCCCCCTCATCAGTGAAACACCACTCACACCATAAACAAACGCCGACGGCCAGTCTCGGCTACCCAAAACCAGACGCCGGCCAGCCTCACCAACCCCATCAACACAAAACAGACGTCCAACCTTCTCTCCAAGGCGTTGCACTTCCGTACAAACAAACCTCTCTTCCCCAAAGAACCATCAGTTATTTTCAAAAAGCCATGGATGCCGGCAACAACCATGAACCACCTCCTGGTCATCGTCCATATTGCTGAAATTTCAAATTTCCGCGATCTGTTATTTTTGCTTCTGAGTCGAGTTGTAGAAGTAGCCGATGTGATCTCTTCCACCGTATTTCCGTTTTCGTCGAGGTCATCGTCGAATTTCGATACCCCGTCTGAGGGCTTGTCTGTTGGTCCTGTCTATTTATGCTTGTCAAGTTATTAAACAATCAAGTTTTTTTTATGAGGAAAAGTTCAAAGAAGCAGTTGATAAGTAAGTTTCATATATGCACTACATTTTATCATTCTTCTTTGATAGATTTGTATCTGTTTGTTTATATATAGAGAACGAAAGAGTCATAGTTTTGTGGGTTCAAGAGTCAACAATAGTATTTTTTCTTTTGCATCATAGAAAAAGGCTTGGTACAGATTTACGTTAATTTCGTCCTTTCTAGTTTCGCATCAAATTTTGATAGTTTAGGTCAATGAACGAAGCAAAGTTGTTATTTTATATTTAACATATTCAGTAAACCATTTTGTATTTGAGAGGTTACTACTTGTGATTCAAAGGGGAAATTATATGGAAAATCCCAAACATAGAATATCGTAGTTTGATTTAGGTGTATTTAAATAAATTATCGTGATTATGGGTACGGTTACCGTGACATAGTCATGATACGTAACTCAAAAATTTGAGTGCATGCTGGCATGACTTGACCATCAAACTGTTAAATTAAATAAATTATCGTGACTATGGGTACAGTTTCCGTGGCGTAGTCACAGATACATATCCAAAATTCTATCGTGACTCGGCCCCTAATTTCAAAAATTAAATAAAACACGTTGTGGATCGTTGGTACGGTTCCCGTGACATGATTCACAATGTGTAACCGAATAATTAGTTGTATAAAAATTGGATTATTAAAAGCGGTTTAAAAGGAATAAATGCACGTAGGTGTCAAACAATGTTTTAAAATCAGATAAACAGGCCAATAATAATAGTTGAGCGACCATGCTAAAACCATGGAACCCGGGAATGCCTAACACCTTCTCTTGGGTTAACGAAATTCCTTACTCGGATTTCTGTGTTCGCAGACTATGAAACAGAGTCAAGTTTTCCTCGATTCGGGATTTAGACCGGTTACTTGGGACACCATAAACTATCCCGAGTGGAGACTCTGAATTTTAAATAAATTAATCCCGTTTTCGATTGTCACTTAAATTGGAAAAACTCCCTTACACCCTTTCGGGGGTAGTGAAAAAGGAGGTGTGACAGCTCTGGTGACTCTGCTGGGGAACAAGAACCCAGAACTTCTAGTTCAGGGTTCAGAATTCGAGCTTAGAATAGCTGTTATGATTGGATTTCATGATTGTCTGATTTTTTTAAGTGTTTGAGCCTAATGTGCTAAATGTTGTTTTTTACTGCTTTGATATTATCTGAATTTTATATAAACTGCTACAAAACCCCTCTCTTCTATCTTCTGAGGAGTGCACGCTGGCATGACTTCTTTCTGTTAGTGTCATATCCTAATTCAGAACGAGGTCCTGACAAGTTGCAAAGCCGGATGATCTTTTGGTTACCGGTACGCTGCCCCCACCCCACCCCCCACCCCCACAAG
>ML393914.1:16552-80617 GCA_005239525.1 Nicotiana knightiana
CCCCCCCCCCCCCCCCCCCCCGGCTCGAGTTGTCCGCTCGGGTAAGCCAGGTCTAGAACAATACACCCATGTTTTAAACCTAGAATAACTCAGCCTCATACCGGATCCCTAGTAGCAACGTTTGTTTGCATCACGTGCATTTGACTTTGGAGACTCAACACAAGGGTTGAGTCTGTCTAGGATAGGTGTACCCAAATTCTCTGTAGAAAAGTACGGGATGTAACAATTATTTTCTGCATTATTAAGGAGATAAAGAAATGAACTAATGTGTGAAATCGTTGGTATCAGGGTTGTATTTTGGTTCCGGAGCCCGGTACAAGTTTGTTATGATATTTAAGTCCTATCTTTGAAATCTGGTGAGAATCGGAGTTGATTTGACGTAATTCGGACATCCTGTTGAGAAATTATGAAATTGATCTTGAGGAAAATCATGAGTTTAAGGTTAAATTTGTATTTTTTGATGTTATTTTGATGATTTGATCACACAAGCAAGTCCGTATGATATTTTTAGACTTACGTGCATGTTTGGTTTAGAGCTCCGAGGGCTCGGTGAGTTTCGTGTAGACTGCAAATTGATTAGAACTTAGAAATCTTAGATATGCATCTGGTGTCTGTCTTGCGAGATCAGGCTTCGCAATTGCAAAGTCAACATGCCTGGGAAATGCGACATTTTTCTCGCAAATGCGAGTTTTTGGCCGCAAATGCGAAGACCTTCAGATGTCACAAATGCGAAGGCATCACGATTTCAAAGGGTTCGCAATTGCGAACCCCTGATTAGAATTGCGATAACTGCAACCTGTTAAGTGAGATTTTAGATGGGATTTTCACCCATTTTTCAATTCTCTCAAACCCTAAACCTCCATAGACGATACCAACCTGTCACGACCCCAAAATCCTAACCCGACCGTGATGGCGCCTATCATGGAACTAGGCTAGCCAACCATTTCAGATTATCGATATATCCCATAATTTCACAAAAAATTAACAGATTTTAAAAATATCAGAAAGAGATAAACAAATACACACTTCTCAAAATCTAGAGTGAACTGTCATGAGCATCTAAGACTGAAAATACAATGTACAACAGTGACTTGCTACAACAAAAGTCTGAGGTACAAAAGACCAAAAGAAACTATAATCTGAGGGAAGGAAAAGAGGTGAGCTGGGGACACTGAGCAGCTACCTCAATCCTCGAACAACTCCAAGCTAGTCCGGAAATCAACTAGTGGGATGGTCCGGTACCTGGATCTGCACACAGAGGTGCAAGGAGTAACGTGAGTACGCCAACTCAGTAAGTAATCAATGTATCTAAAAACTTGGGTGTAGTGACGAGCCATTTAGATCATATAAATCCATATTATGAGTAACGGTGAAAATGAACAAATCAAGTCAGAAATCTACAATTCCGAATATTTCATAAAACCCCGATTTTCATTTAAAAATCTCGTGGGAAAACTCTTATCCAACATTTATTATCAGAGGCTCAGTGTAAAGAAGAGTGAAAACAACATTTCCATAGAATATAAGCCCCTCGGGTACAATATCACTCACGATAAAGCCTCTCGGGCAAGCCTCTTAGTCACTCGTGACTCTACTATCAGTATCTCATGTTCTCACATAACCCTCGTACTTAGTAAGTACCGTGAACACGCACAACTGTTGTGGTGGGCAGCCCGCTCCACTACATTTATATATATATAGTTATACTGCTACGACGTGCAGCCCGATCCATATATATAACATATATTGATGCGGCGTGCAGCCCGGTCCATATAATAGTTGACTGAACTCACTGGGGGGNGCGTGTAGCCTGATCCAATATGCATATTGTTGCGGCGTGCAGCCCGATCCATATATAAAATATATTTATATAATCTACATTGATGCGGCTTGCAGCCCGACCCACATATAATATATAACACATATATTGCTACGGCGTACAACACGTCCCATAACTATCCTCACATACTCAGCTCTCAGCCTGAATCACTCACCCTCACAAGCCACTTGGGCAATTTATCTCGACTTACGGGACTCAGCCCAAAATACTTTTTAGCGTTCTTCAAGTAGTGTGGTACAACGAAAACAAAAACAAGTAGGAAACAATGGCTGAGTTTACAATTTACTAATAGGATAGTGGTTGAATAGTGTAAAAGTACCCCTTGAGGGTCTAATCAGGTCGGCGCAAGGCCCCAATCATGGCTCACAACCCATAACAAGTATAAACTTCTAAAAGACGGTATGTCATGAGGTTCAAATCGAATACGCGGCTTAATAGTTGCTACGGGATGGACTAAGTCACAATCCCTATCGGTGCACGCCCCTACGCTCGTCACCTAGCGTGTGCGTCACCTCATTTATCAACACTATATCACATAACGGGGTGTCGTACCCTCAGGTTTAGAGTTACAATCGTTACTTATCTCAAAACATCCCAAAAGCTACTCCGCGATGCACTTGCCCCTCTAATTGGCTCCCAAATGCTCTGAATCTAACCAAAACCAGATTAGCATCGTCAATATACGCTATCGGAACAAAACCTAATCAAAAGATACAAATTTTAACATAATTCTCGAAATTCGGCCAAACCAGAGCCCCGGGCCCATGTCTCGGAATTCGATAGACATCACTAGAAACCTCGTCCTCCCATGATTCTATACATACCAAGAACACTAAAATCAGACCACAATTGCCCACTCAAATCCTCAAAAGAAAATTCCAAGTCCCATGCACCTTTCTTCCCCAAATTTGGGTTTAATTCCAACAATTTTCTGGTTTAATTACTTAGAAAACGATATAGAAACGAGTTATGAAGTTGGAAACCTTACCTCCAAGAGAGCCCTTTTGATTTATTCTTCAAACCCTCTCAATTAGTTCTCAACCCGCTTGACAATGGAAGAAAATGATGAAAAATTTCGCAACAATGGGCTTTAAAACATTATGCCCAAGACTTAAAATCCCTTTAGTGCGATCGGGACTAGCCATGCGATCGTGATGCACATACCAACCAACTCAATGAGATCACATACCAATAAACTCGATCGCATAGAACAACTCTCCACCCCACACACGCGCCTCAGAACCTCTACGCGATTGAACCAACACCCACGTTATCGCACTGCTTTACCTGACTAACTTATGCGATCGCAATCCTAACAACGCGATCGCATAGATAAAAAATGCCTGCCCCACTCTTTTAATCTACGTGATCGCGGATGAATCCACATGATCGCAGTGAATAATTCACTGCTGCTAAAACACCAGAAAACATCAGACTTCTTAAGGCCAAAAAGTGCCCGTTTGAGCATCCGAAATACACTCGAGGCCCTCGGGACCTCAACCAATCCTACCAACACACCCCATAACATCATTCAAACTTAGTCGAGCCTTCGAAACACCAAAAATAACACGAAAAGAACAAAATTACATCAAATTCAAGCCTATGAACTTTGAAACTACTAAATTTCGCCAATGATGCCGAAACCAACCAAACACCTCCGATTGACCTGAAATTTTGCACACATATCCAAAATGACATTAAGAACCTGCTCCAACTTCTGGAATTCCATTCCGACCTCGATAGCCTATTTTCCACTACCGACCGGAAATCGCCAAAAACTAACTTTCGCCAATTCAAGCCTAATTATACACCGGACATCTTCATTCCGAACACACTCCTAAGTATTAAATCACCTAACGAAGCTATCCGAGTGCATAAAATCTGCATTCCGAGGTCGTTTACCAATAAGTCAACTCCCAGTTGACTTTTTCAACTATTAAGCTAATTTAAGAGACTAAGTGTCTCATTTCTCACCACGACCACTCCGAACCCGAACCAACCGACCCAACACAACATAAATAGGCTAAGAAACATATGATAAAGCAGAAATGGGGGAAATGGGGCTAATCTCACGGAACGACCAGCCGGGTCGTTACATCCTCCCCCTCTTACACAAACGTTCGTCCTACAACTGGTCTAGAAACATACCTAGAGTCTCGAAAAGTGAGGATATCTGTCCCGCATCTCCAGCTCGTCTCCCAGGTGGCATCCTCCACCGGCTGTACTATCCACTGAACCTTCACTGAAGCTATATCCTTAGACCTCAGCTTTCTGACCGGACGACCCAAAATAGCCACTGGCTCTACCTCATATGACATATCACCCGCGAGCTGAACCGTGTTGAAGTACAAAACATGAGACGGGTCACCAACATACTTCCGGAGCATCGAAACATGGAACACCAGATGAATACTGGACAAGCTGGGAGGCAAGGAAAGTCTATAAGCCACCTCCCCAATCCTCTGAAACACCTCAAATAGCCCAATAAACCTAGGACTCAACATTCCCCTCTTCCCGAATCTCATAACACCCTTCATGGGTAACACCTTCAGCAACACATTATCCCCAACCATGAAAGACACATCTCGGACCTTCCGGCCCGCATAACTTTTCTGCCTAGACTGCGCCGTGCGAAGCTGCTCCTGAATAAATTTTGCCTTACCCAACGCATCCTGAACCAAGTCTATGCCCAATATCCTAGCCTCGCCTAGCTCAAACCAATCAACCAGATATCTGCACCTCCGACCATATAAAGCCTCATACGGAGCCATCCGGATACTCGACTGATAACTATTATTATATGCAAACTCTGCGAGTGGCAGAAACTGGTCCCATGAACCCCCAAAATCAATGACACTTGCACGAAACATATCCTCCAAAATCTTAATAGTACGATCCGACTGCCCGTCGGTCCTAGGATGAAACGCAGTGCTCAACTCGACCTAAGTACCCAACTCTCTCTGTACGACTCTCCAAAACTGAGATGTGAACTGAGTACCTCTGTCAGAAATGATAGAAACTGGAACCCCATGCAATCGGACAATCTCCCTGATATAAATCTCAGCTAACCGCTCCGAAGAATAAGTAGTACAAACAAGAATGAAGTGTGCGGACTTGGTCAGCCGATCCACAATAACCTATATAGCATCAAACCTCTTCGAAGCCCGTGGGAGCCCAACTACAAAGTCCATGGTGATCCGCTCCCACTTCCACTCCGGAATATAAAATCTCTGAAGCAGTCCACCTGGCCTCTGGTGCTCATACTTGACCTGCTGATAGTTGAGACACCGAGCCACAAACTCAACAATATCTCTCTTCATCCGCCTCAGCCAATAATGCTGTCTCAGATCCTGATACATCTTCACGGCACTCGGATGGATGGAATACCGCAATCTATGGGCCTCAATTAGAATCAAATCTCGAAACCCATCCACATTTGGCACGAAAATCCATCCCTTCATCCTCATGACCCCATCATCACCAATAACCATACCCTCGGCAACACCACGATGGATCCTGTCCTCAAGAACAAGCAAGTGTGGATCATCATACTGGCGTGCTCTGATCTGATCATAAAGAGAAGACCTGGAGGCTATACAAGCCAATACCCGCGGAGGCTCTGATAGATCCAATCTCACCAACTGATCTGCTCAAGCCTGAACATCAAGTGTTAAAGGTTGCTCTGCTACTGGAAGGTAGGCCAAACTCCCCAAACTCTCCGCTCTGCGACTCAGGGCATCAACCACTACATTGGCCTTCCCCGGATGATATATAACAGTGAGGTCATAGTCTTTGAGAAGCTCCAACCACCTCCTCTAGCGCAAATTCAGATCCTTCTACTTAAGCAGATGCTGCAAACTACGTTAATTAGTGAAAATCTAACAATGCACTCCATACAAATAATGATGCCAAATTTTCAAGGCGTGAACAATAGCTGCTAGCTCAAGATCGTGCACTGGATAATTATTCTCGTGCACCTTCAACTTTCTGGACGCGTAGGCAATCACCCCACCGTCCTGCATCAAAACCGCTCCAAGCCAACTCTCGAGGCATCACAGTAAACTGTATAAGAACTTGAACCCGTAGGCAAAATCAATATCGGAGTTGTAGTCAAAGCTGACTTGAGCTTCTGAAAGCTCTCCTCACACTCCTCAGTCCACCTGAACTGAGCACCTTTCTGGGTCAGTCTGGTCATAGGTGCTGCAATAGATGAAAATCCCTCTACAAAATGGCGATAGTATCTTGCCAAACCTAGGAAACTGCGAATCTCAGTAGCTGATGATAGTCTAAGCCAGCTCTGCACCGCCTCTACCTTCTTTGGATCAACCTGAATATACTTACTGGACACCACGTGCCCTAAGAATTCTACTGAATCAAGCCAGAATTCACACTTCAAAATTTTTGCATATAATCTCTTCTCTCTCAAGGTCTGAACTACAACTCTCAAATACTGCTCATGATCCTCCCGAGATCGGGAATCACCAAGATATCTTCAATGAACACGATGACGAAAGAATCCAGATAAGGCTAGAATACACTGTGCATCAAGTGCATAAAGGCTGTTGGGAATTGGTCAGCCTGAATGACATAACCAGAAACTCATAATGACCATATCTAGTCCTGAAAGCAGTCTTCGCGATGTCTGGCCCCCGATCTTCAACTGATGATAGCCGAAACGCAAGTCAATCTTAGAAAATACTCTAGCACCCTGCAACTGATCAAACAAGTCATCTATACGAGGCAAGTGATACCGGTTCTTCACCGTAAATCTGTCCAACTACCGTTAATCAATACACATATGCATAGAACCATCCTTTTTCTTTACAAACAACACCGATGCACCCCAAGGTGACACACTAGGCCGAATGAACCCCTTATCTAGGAGTTCCTGAAGCTGCTCCTTTAATTCCTTTATCTCTGCTGGTGCCATACGATAAAGTGGAATAGTATAAGCTGAGTGCCTAACACCAGGTCCATACCAAAATCAATGTCCCTGTCAGGCGGCATGCCCGACAGGTTTGCAGGAAACACGTTCGAAAAGTCACGGACCACAGGAACCGAATCAATAGCGGGAGTCTCACCACTGACATCCCTCACAAAATCCAGATACGATAAACACCCGTTCTCAACCATACGCTGAGCCTTAAGGTAGGAAATCACCCTGCTAGACACATAATCAGAAGAACCCCTCCACTCAAACCTCGGATATCCGGGCATAGCTAAGGTCACGGTCTTAGCGTGACAATCAAGAACATAATGACACGGAGATAACCAATCCATGCCCAATATCATATCAAAATCGACCATGCTGAGTAACAGTAGGTCCACTCGGGTCTCCAAACCCCCAATAGATATCACACACGACAGATACACACGGTCCACAACAACAATATCGCCCACCGGAGTTGACACATGAACATATGTAACTAAAGACTCGCGGGGCATATCCAGAAAATGGGAAAAATATGAAGAAACATAGGAATATGTAGAACCAGGGTCAAATAAAGCCAAAGAATCTCGGCAACAGACTGAGACAATACCTGTGATCACTGCATCGGAGGCCATAGCATCTGGCCTAGTTGGAAAGGCATACATACTGGACTGACCTCCACCTACTCGACCTCCCTCTCTAGGGCAACCTCTAGCTGACTAACTACCACCCTAGCTGCCTGGGTGGGTGGTGAAGGAACCGGAGCTGAAGTCGAAGGCTGGCTCCTCAGCTGAGATGGACCTTCAAGAAGATGAGGACACTGCCTCCTCATATGCCCGAACTCTCCACACTCATAACAGCTCCCTGGAGCTGGAGACTGGGACTGAAATGAACCCCTGGCAACAGAATAGCCACTAGGAAAACCATGCATAGAAGAACCTTGAGCTGATGGTGCTCGAGCTGCGCACTGGGCTAGAAGGGCACCGAGTGAGGAATGTCCTGGATGAAAACCGTAGGGACCATGCCCCAAAGATGCAACACTATAGGCTGCGCGGCCTGACCGAGGAAGCCTGAATGAACGACCTCTACCATGCTGAAACTGCCCCCTGGAAGGAGCACCACTAGAACCACCCGATCCACGAGGCCTCTTGGCCTCTCTCTCTACCCGCTCCTGGCGACGAACCGACTCAATATCTCGAGCAATGTCAACACCTACTCGAATGCAACATCTGATACTCTCTCCCGGTTCATGAAAAGGTGCAGCTGATAAGTAAGGCCATCTATAAATCTCCTAATCCTCTCCCTATCAGTAGGGACAAACTCGGTGGCATGACGAGCCAACTCCGAAGAACGCATCTCGTACAGCGTCACTGATAGCTCTCCCTGACGCAGCTTCTCAAAAAGCCTGCGCTGCTCCTTCCTGTGAGACTGGGGTACATACTTCTCCAAAAAGATAGTGGAGAACTGCTGCCAGGTGAGGGGTGCTAAACCAACAGGCCTACGCCTCTCAAAATACTCCCACCAAGTGAAAGCAACACCAGAAAACTGAAATGTAGCAAATGAGACCCCACTGGTCTCCAAACTCCCAACAGTACGCATTATCCTCTAGCACTTATCTAGAAAATCCTGGGCATCCTCGCCCTCAACACCACTAAATGTCGGAGTCTGTAGTATACTAAATCTCTCCAGCCTACGCTACTCATCATCTGGGATAGCTGAGACCACGAAGCCCTGAACTGGAGTAACCGGCTGGGCTGGAACCGCCCCCGGTGTCTGCTGGTGCTGAGTAGCCTACTCAGGTGTTTGGGCAACTAGAGTCTGACTGTCTCCCACGACCTGAGAAGTAGCGGCAACAGCCTGAGCATGGGTGGTACACACCGTCAAGATCTGAGCCAGGTCTCCTGAAGACCCGGATTAGCAATAGACACTGCCAGTGCCTGAGCCTGTCCCGCTGGAGCATCTGCGGCGAGAACCTGATCCTAAGTAGTAGGGGGAACAACTGATACTTCCTTGGCTGTCGCACGGGCTGTCCCCTACCTCTACCACGACCTTGACCGTGTCCTCGACCCCTCGCTAGTCTAGCTGGTGGTTGATCACCCTGATCGGTGGCACGAGTCCTCACCCTCTGCGAGAGAATGAAACAACAGAAGTTTAGATTTCCAGAATCAATCAAATGGCATGACAAAATTCAAGAAAAATCAGATTGTTCCTAAGGGTTTTGCACCCTCTCGAAGATAAGTACAAACGTCTTCGTACCGATTCGCAAGACACTACTAAACCTGCTCATGACCGTTGAGTCCTATGCAACCTAGGCTCTGATACCAACCTATCAGGACCCCAAAATCCTAAGCCGGCCGTGATGGCGCCTATCATGGAACTAGGCTAGCCAACCATTTCAGATTATCAATATATCCCATAATTTCACCAAAATTTAACAGATTTTAAAAATATCAGAAAGAGATAAACAAATACACACTTCCCCAAAATCTGGAGTCAACTGTCATGATCATCTAAGACTGAAAATACAATGTACAACAGTGACTTGCTACAACAAAAGTCTGAGGTACAAAAGACCAAAAGAAACTATAATCAGAGGGAAGGAAATGGGGTGAGCTGGGGACGCTGAGCAGCTACCTCAATCCTCGAACAACTCCAAGCTAGTCCAGAAATCAACTAGTGGGATGGTCCGGTACCTGGATCTCCACACAGAGGTGCAAGGAGTAACGTGATACGCCAACTCAGTAAGTAATCAATGTATCTAAAAACTTGGGTGTAGTGACGAGCCATTTAGATCATATAAATCCATATTATGAGTAACAGTGAAAATGAACAAATCAAGTCAGAAATCTACAATTCCGAATATTTCATAAAACCCCCGTTTTCATTCAAAAATCTCGTGGGAAAACTCTTAGCCAACATTTATTATCAGAGGCTCAGTGTAAAGAAGAGTGAAAACAACATTTCCATAGAATATAAGTCCCTCGGGCACAATATCACTCACGATAAAGCCTCTCGGGTAAGCCTCTTAGTCACTCGTGACTCTACTATCAGTATCTCATGTTCTCACATAACCCTCGTACTCAGTAAGTACCGTGAACACGCACAACTGCTTTGGCGGGCAGCCCGCTCCACTACATTTATATATATATAGTTATACTGCTACGACGTGCAGCCCGATCCATATATATAACATATATTGTTGCAGCGAGCAGCCCAGTCAAAATAATAGTCGACTGCACTCACTAGGGGGGGGGTGTACAGACTCCTGGAGGGGCTCTTTCAGCCCAAGGATTATATCTGCTGCGGCGTGTAGCCTGATCCAATATGCATATTGCTGCGGCGTGAAGCCCGATCCATATATAACATATATTTATATAATCTACATTGATGTGGCTTGCAGCCCGACCCACGTATAATATATAACACATATATTGCTACGGCGTGCAGCACATCCCATAACAATCCTCACATACTCAGCTCTCAGCCTGAATCACTCACCCTCACAAGCCACTTGGGCAATTTATCTCGACTTACGGGACTCAGCCCAAAATACTTTTTAGCGTTCTTCAAGCAGTGTGGTAACATCGAAAATAACAACAAGTAGGAAACAATGGCTGAGTTTAGAATTTACTAATAGGATAGTGGTAGAATAGTGTAAAAGTACCCCTTGAGGGTCTAAACAGGTCGGTGCAAGGCCCCAATCATGGCTCACAGCCCATAACAAGTATAAACTTCTAAAAGACGGGATGTCATGAGGTTCAAATCGAATACGCGGCTTAATAGTCGCTACGGGACGGATTAAGTCACAATCCCTATCGGTGCACGCCCCTACGCTCATCACCTAGCGTGTGCGTCACCTCATTTATCAACACTATATCACATAACGGGGTGTCGTACCCTCAGGTTTAGAGTTACAATCGTTACTTATCTCAAAACAGTCCAAAAGCTACTCCGCGATGCGCTTGCCCCTAGAATTGGATCCCAAATGCTCTGAATCTAACCAAAACCAGATTAGCATCGTCAATATACGCTATCGGAACAGAACCCAATCGAAAGATACAAATTTTAACACAATTCTCGAAATTCGGCCAAACAAGAGCCCCGGGCCCATGTCTCAGAATTCGATAAAATTGACATCACTAGAAACCTTGTCCTCCCATGATTCTATACATACCAAGAACACTAAAATCAAACCACAATTGCCAACTCAAATCCTCAAAAGAAAATTCCAAGTCCCATGCACCTTTCTTCCCCAAATTTGGGTTTAATTCCAACAATTTTTCGGTTTAATTACTTAGAAAACGATATAGAAACGAGTTATGAAGTTGGAAACCTTACCTCCAAGAGAGCCCCTTTGATTTCTTCTTCAAACCCTCTCAATTAGCTCTCAACCCGCTTGACAATGGAGGAAAATGATGAAAAATTTCGCAACAATGGGCTTTAAAACATTCTGCCCAGTACTTAAAATCCCTTCAGTGCGATCACGACTCTAGCCACGCGATCGCAATGCACAGACCAGCCAACTCAATGCAATCGCATAACAATACAGGCGATTGCATAGAACAACTCTCCACCCCATACACGCTCCTCAGAAGCTCTACGCGATCGCACCAACACCCACGCGATCGCACTGCTTTACCTGACCAACCTATGCGATCGCAATCCTAACAACGCGATTGCATAGAAAAAAACTGCCTGCCCCACTCTTTTACTCTACGTGATCGCGGATGAATCCACGCGATCGCAGTGAAGAATTCATTGCTGCTAAAACACCAGAAAATAGCAGACTTCTTAAGGCCAAAAAGTGCCCGTTTGAGCATCCGAAATACACGAGGCCCCTGGGACCTCAATCAATCCTACAAACACACCTCATAACATCATTCAAAATTAGTCGAGTGTTCGAAACACCAAAAACAATACGAAAACACCAAAATTACATCAAATTCAAGCCTATGAACTTTGACCTGAAACCAATGATGCCAAAACCAACCAAAACACCTCCGATTGACCTGAAATTTTGCACACATATCCAAAATAACATTACGAACCTGCTCCAACTTCGGAAATTCCATTCCGACCCCGATAGCCTATTTTCCACTGCCGACCGGAAATCGCAAAAAACTAACTTTCGCCAATTCAATCCTAATTCCACACCGGACATCAAAACTTCATTCCGAACACACTCCTACATCACAAATCACCTAACAAAGCTATCCGAGCCATACAATCCACATTCCAAGGTCTTTTACCAATAAGTCAACTCCCAGTTGACTTTTTCAACTATTAAGCTAATTTAAGAGACTAAGTGTCTCAATTCTCACCACGACCACTCCGAAACCAAACCAACCGACCCAACACAACATAAATAGGCTAAGAAGCATATGATAAAGTAAAAATGAGGGAAATGGGGCTAATCTCACAGAACGACCGGCCGGGTCTCTACATTTCCAAAGACCCAAACTTCTCCAAATCATTGGTAAGTGATCTCTAACTAATTCCTTTCAATCCATAAGAACTTTTTACAAGATTTCATCATAGAATCTAGAGTTTTCATGGTTAAAATTGGGATTTTCAGGTAGAACTTAGGAATTTCGAAATTTGGGAATTTAGACCTCGAATTGAGGTCGGATTCCAAAACCAATTGTATATTCGGGCTTGGGGGAGAATGGGTAAACGGGTTTTGGTCCGAACCTCGAGTTTAGACCAAGTGGGCTAGGGGTCAATTTTTGTCTTTTGATAGGAAAACATAGGAAAACCATAGTTTTTTATTAAATTTAATGCCTTTAGCAATAATTAATGTTATTGAACCAATTTTGATTAGATTTGAGCGGGTTAGAGGCAAATTATAAAGGAAAAGTTGTGCTTGAGCAGTGAATTGTTTGTTAAATTGAGGTAAGTGTTTGGTTTAACCTTGACTCGAGGGAATAGGAACCCCTAACTTAAATGCTATGTGTAATTGCATGTGAGTGGTGTATAGGTGAGGTGACGAGTATCTATGCACCACAAAATTATCTGTTGAACATGATCCCTTCCCTGTTTCCAATTTATTTCATCCCTGACTTAATTGATTTATGGTCATTGATGCCCCCATGTCTACTTGTTTTCGTCAACTTATTGTTAAGTATTGTTTCAAGTAATGGGAGTGTTGGTTGTTCCCTTGGCTTCATTGTGATACATAAAAGGGTGAGCTGGTTGACAATGTTTTACTATGTATTCCGGCTGGTTTCATGGTGAAATAATAATCGATAAAGTTTATGAATAGTAAAACTTTCTCTATACAATTGTTGAGACATAAATATTGTGAAAGGCATTTGAACCAAATTGTGAAATATTTTTTTATAAATAAAGAGATGTGATTGTCTGGTGGGAGCGGGTTGCACGCCGCAACAAGGACTGATAAGGGTGGACAGGTGGGAGCGGGTTGCGCGCCGCAACAAGGAGCAATAAGGGAGGATATTTATGTTTTACTGATTTTTTAAACATAAAGACTAGAATACTCATTGTTTTATTGTTGTTATTTCATATTCTGCACTTACGGTTATTTTAAATTGAAACTTGGAAATTTTCGTGAGGATTGGTTATAGTTGAGATCCGAAAAAGTTAACCGAGTTGTTATATTTATTTGTTGCAAGTACTGTTTAATTTGTTATTATTTCCCTTCTTTAATTATTACACATTGTATCCAGATTATGTTATAAATGCCCCGCCGTAGCCTCGTCATTAATTCATCGAGGTTAGGCTCGGCACTTACCAGTACATGGGGTCGGTTGTACTGATACTGCACTCTGCACTTCTTGTGCAGATCCAGGTACCGGCCAACGCTGATTCTTTGAGTAGTAGTTGAGCATTCACACGGAGACACGAGGTAGATCTGCTGGCCTCCGTAGATTCCTGGAGTCTTCCTCTTATTAATTAGATTGTTGTTTTAGTTCATTCGAAATAGAGATATATGTTTTTCTCATCCAAATACGTGTAGTATTCTTAGTAGTTCGTGAATTTTGACACCAGACCCTGGGTAGTTCAATATTAGCATTAGTTTCGTGGTTTCGTTACTTAATTATTATTGATATCATTGGTGGAATAGTAATAGATTTCGCACTCATTTTCAACTATTTACTTATCTCTAAATAAATCTGTAAAAGAATTCGGTTAGCTAAATTCAAACATTGTCTTGCCTAGCAAGTATGGTATTAGGCGCCATCACGATCCCGAGGGTTGGGAATTTGGGTTGTGACAAGTTGGTATCAGAGCACTAGATTACCTAGGTGTCACAATTCACGAACAAGCTTAATAGAATCTGAAGGATCGGTATGTAGACGTCTGTACTTATACCTCAGAGGCTATAAAATTAGGAACAAACTCATTTTTACTTCTACTCTATCGTGCGATTCTTGTTATCTCTCATAGTGATTGAACTCTTCTATTATCTCGCAGATGGAGAGAACACATGCTTCCTCTTTCGCTGACCAAATATCCAATCCTCCAGCAGTAGCAACTCCTACTAGAGGCAAAGGCCGAGGCCATGTTAGAGGCCGAGGCCATGTTAGAGGCCGAGGCAGGGGCAGGACTCAACCCATTGCTCAGACAGCAACCCAAGCTACGGAGCCCCAGATAGAGATTAATGAGGGGGCTCCAGCTCAGACCATTCCAGCGGGACCAACTCAGGTTCCAGAGGGGTTTATTGCTACCCCGGTGCGTCAGGATGCTTTGGTCCGAATGTTGGGCCTTATGGATGGTGTATCCCAAACTGGCACACCCCCAGTGGCAACAGCCGTATCTCAGGCTAGAGCGGGGGTCCAGACTCCTGTTACCCACACTCATGATCAGACTACTCCACAAATTCAGACCCTAGTAGCCAATCCTGCTGGGGTAGTTCAGCCAGTTGCTGCAACACCGCTTGTTGATGGAGCAACTATGTCCTCCGATGCTTTGTGGAGAGTGGACAGGTTTATCAAGCTTTTCCCTGTTCATTTCAGTGGTGCTACTTCATAGGATCCTCCGAAATATCTTGACAGTTGTTATGAGGTTCTTCGGAACATGGGTATTTTGGAGACTAATGGGGTCGACTTAGCTGCTTTTCAGATGACTGGTTCCGCCAAGAAATGATGGAGGGATTATTTGTTGATTAGACAAGTTAAGTCACCTGCTCTGACTTGGGATCAATTTTCGCATCTCTTTTTGGAGAAGTTTCTGCCTGTTACTAATAGAGAGCAGCGCCGCCTTAAGTTTGAGTGTCTTCATTAGGGCAGCATGACTGTCACCCAGTATGAGACTCGCTTTGTGGATTTGGCTAGACATGCTATTCTTTTGTTTCCCACAGATAGAGAAAGGGTCGGGAGATTTATTGAAGGCCTTGCTCAATCGATCAGATTGCAGATGTCTAAGGAGACATGGAGCGAGATTTCATTTCAGGATGCGGTCAATGTGGCCAGGAGAGTTGAGATGGTTCTTGGTCTGGGAGATCAGGGTTCGGACAAGAGACGTCGCCATTTCGGTAGGTTCAGCGGCGCCTCGTCTGGAGGCGAGGATACTCAGGGTAGAGGCCCTTCTTCCAAGCCATTTCAGTCAACACTTCAGACGTCCCATGGTGCCTCAGGTGGTCGTGGCTCTTACTTGCCTTATTCTGATCAGCCAGCCCCTATCAGAGAACTCCTCTTCAGAGTTATTATCGTGGTCAGCCGACTCGTCAAGGCCAGCCTCAGTATCAGGATGGGTGTTATGAGTGTGGTGAGTAGGGCACATTCGAAGAACTTGTCTGAGATTTTTGGGTAATCAGCCTCAGGATCAAAATTCTCGTGCTACAGTTCCGGCACCACCTGCAGCACCACCTGCCCAGCCAGCCAGGGGTAGGGGTCAGGTAGGCAAAGGTAGAGGTCAGAATGTTAGAGGTGGAGGCCAGCCTGCTAAAGGTGGAGGTCCACCTATCAGAGTTCGTCCAAGAGGCATTGTTCAGGGTGATGGGGCCCCGCCCCGATTGTATGAATTTTCGGCTAGACCCGAGGCGGAGTCCTCTGATGCTGTTATCACATGTACCATTTCTGTTTGCAATAGAGATGCTTCAGTTCTATTTGATCATGTGTCTACTTATTCTTATGTATCATCTTATTTTTCTTCGTACTTGGTTGTGCCCCGCGATTCCTTGAGCATCCCTATTTATGTATCTACGCCCCGTGGAGGATGCTATTGTTGTAGATCGTGTGTATCATTCGTGTGTAGTCATTATTGAGGGTCTTGAAACTAGTGTAGACCTTTTGCTTCTTAACATGGTCGATTTTGACGTCATATTGGCCATGGATTGGCTATCGCCTTATTATTCCATCTTGGACTGTCACGCCAAGATAGTAACGTTAGCCTTGCCAGGGTTGCCTCGATTAGAGTGGAAAGGGACTCCTGGTCATCCTCCCAACAGAGTGATTTCTTATGCCAAGGCTCGTCGCATGGTTGAGAAGGGATGTTTGGATTATTTGGCTCATATTCGTGATTCTAATGTTGAAGTTTCTTCGATAGATTTGGTGTCTATTGTTCATGAGTTTCCCGAGGTATTTCCGGCAGACCTGCCAGGGATGCCACCCGATAGGGATATTGATTTTTGCATTGATGTGACTCCTGGAACTCAACCCATTTCTATTCCTCCATACTGGATGGCCCCACCAGAGTTGAAAGAATTGAAAGAATAGTTGCAAGACTTGCTTGATAAGGGCTTCATTAGGCCTAGTGTCTCGCCCTGGGGTGCACCAGTTTTGTTCGTGAAGAAGAAGGATGGATCGATGCGAATGTGTATAGCTTACCGACAGTTGAATAAAGTCACCGTCAAGAATAAATATCCATTGCCGAGAATTGATGATTTATTTGATCAGCTTCAGGGTGCCAGTGTGTTTTTGAAAATTGATCTGAGTTGGGCTACCATCAGTTGAAGATTAAGGGCATCCGATGTTCCTAAGTTAGCCTTTCGGATGAGGTATGTGCACTAGGAATTTCTGGTGATGTCTTTTGGTTTTACTAATGCCCCAGCAGCCTTTATGGATTTGATGAATCGAGTTTTCAAACCTTACCTGGATTCTTTCGTAATTGTGTTCATTGATGATATTCTAATATACTCCCGCAGTCAGGAGGAGCATGATCAGCACCTTCGGATAGCGCTCCAGACTTTGAGGGATAATCAGTTGTATGCAAAATTTTCAAAATGCGAGTTCTGGTTGGATTCAGTAGCTTTCTTGGGTCACATCATATTAGCAGAGGGAATCAGGTAGATAGAGGCAGTCAGGAACTGGCCTACAGCCACTTCGGCCACAAAAATCTGGAGCGTCTTGGGTTTGGCGGGTTATTACCGTCGGTTGTAGAGGGGTTCTTGTCTATAGCAACCCCGATGACTAAATTGACCCAAAGGTGCCCCATTCAAATGGTCAGACGAGTGTGAGGTGAGCTTTCAGAGGTCAAAATCGCCTTGACTTCAACACCGGTGTTGGTTTTACCATCAGATTCAGGATCTTTCACGGTTTATTGTGATGCTTCCCGTGTTGGGCTTGGAGCGGTATTGTTACAGGAGGGCAGGGTGATTGCATATGCGTCTCGGCAGTTGAAAGTCCATGAGAAGAACTACCCTATCCATGACTTAGAGATGGCAGCCATTGTTCACGCATTGAAAATATGGAGGCACTATCTTTATGGTGTGTCGTGTGAGGTTTATACGGATCATCGCAGTCTCTAGTACTTGTTCCAGCAAAAGGATCTTAATTTGAGACAAAGGAGATGGTTAGAGTTATTTAAGGATTATGACATCACTATATTGCATCATCCAAGGAAGGCCAATGTGGTGGGCGATGCATTGAGTAGGAAGGCAGTAAGTATGGGCAGCCTTGCAGTCATTCTAGTCGGTGAGAGACCGTTACCTTCAGACATTCAGACTTTGGCTAATCAGTTCATGAGGTTGGATATTTTTCCCAGTCGTGTTTTAGCTTGTACAATCGCTCGATCTTCTTTATTTGAGCATATGAGAGACCGACAGGATGATGACCCGCATTTGATGGTCCTTAGAGACACAGTTCGGCATGGTGGTGCCAAAAAGGTTATAGTTGGAGATGACGGTGTTTTGAGGATGCAGGTTCGTATATGTGTGCCTAATGTTGACGGGCTTCAGGTGAGTTGATCCTTAAGGAGGCTCACAGTTCTAAGTATTCCATTCACCCGGGTGCTTCCAAGATGTACTAGGACCTACGACAACATTATTGGTGGCGAAGGATGAATAAGGATAATGTTGCTTATGTGGCTCGTTGCTTGAATTGTCAACAAGTGAAGTATGAGCATCATATACCCGGTGGTTTGCTTCAGAAGATAGAGATTCCTGAGTGGAAGTGGGAGCATATCACTATGGACTTCATTATTGGACTGCCATGGACTTAGAGGAAGTTCGACTCCGTTTGGGTTGTTGTGGATAGGCTGACTAAATCAACACATTTCATTCTAGTGGCAAGTACTTATACTTTGGAAAGGTTGGCAGATATATATATATATATATATATATATATATTCGAGAGATTGTTCGCCTTCACGGTGTGCCCGTGTCTATTATTTCTGATCGGGGTAAGCAGTTTACCTCGCACTTTTGGAGGGCAGTTCGGCGTGAGTTGGGTACACGAGTTGAGTTGAGCACAACATTCCATCTGTAGAGGAACGAGCAGTCCGAGCTTACTATTCAGATCTTGGAGGATATGCTTCGGCTTGTGTTATTAATTTTGGAGGTTCTTGGGATCAGTTCTGCCGTTAGCGAAGTTTTCCTACAATAATAGCTACCAATCGAGCATTCAGATGGCTCCCTATGAGGAATTATATGGTAGACGGTGTAGATTGCCAGTTGGATGGTTTGAGCCGGGAGAGGCTCGGTTATTAGGTACACACTTAGTTCAAGAGGCCTTAGATAAGGTCAAAATTATACAGGATCGACTTCGTGCAGCTCAGTCCAGGAAAAAGAGTTATGCCGACCGTAAGGTTCGTGATGTGGCATTCATTGTTGGAGAGAGAGTATTACTTCGGGTATCACCCATGAAGGGTTTTATCAAATTTGGGAAGAAGGGTAAGTTGAGCCCTAGGTATGTCGGGCCATTTGAGATTTTTGATAGAGTGGTGGAGGTAGCTTATAGACTTGCGTTTCCTCCAGGGTTATCCTCAGTTCATCAGGTATTCCATGTGTCTATGCTCCGGAAATATCATGGTGACCCGTCCCACGTGTTAGATTTCAACCCTGTCTAATTGGACAAAGATTTTACTTATGAGAAGGAGTCGGTAGCCATTTTAGACCGGCAGGTTCGTCAGTTGAGGTCACAAAATTCCCTTCAGTCCGAGTGCAGTGGAAAGGTCAACATGTTGAGGCAGCTACTTGGGAGTCAGACATGCGGAGTAGATATCCCCACTTGTTTTCGAGTTCAAGTAATTTTTTATGTTCGTTCGAGCACGAATATTTGTTTTAGAGGTGGAGATTGTGATGACCCAAAAAGTCATCTTATGAATTAAGACACCATTATGGGCTCATTTGCCTTAAAAAGATAAATTTTAGTTACCTCAATTTAGTTGCGCAGTCCGAGCGTGAAACCAGAAAGCTTTTATGTAAAAATATATGAAATAATAATTTTTGAATTTAAAATTTGGTTTTAGTTGACTTCGGTCAACATTTTGAGACAACGGACCCGGATCCGTGTTCTGACGATCCCGAGAGATCTGCAGTAAAATATGGGACTTAGGCGTATGCCCGAAATTGAATTCCGAAGTCCGTAGCCTTGGAAATTAATTTTTGAAGAAAATTGTTTTGCTGGATTATTAAGGAAATAAAGAAATGAACTAATGTGTGAAATTGGTATCGGGCCTGTATTTTTATTCTAAAGCCCGGTACAAGTTTGTTATGATATGAAAGTCCTATCTGTGAAATTTGGTGAGAATCGGAGTTGATTTGACGTGATTCGAACGTCCGGTTGAGAAATTGTGAAATTTAGGAAAATCATGAGTTTGAGGTTAAATTCGTAGTTTTTAATGTTATTTTGATGATTTGATTGCACGAGCAAGTGCGTATGATGTATTTATACTTGCGTGCATGTTTGGTTTGGAGCCCCGAGGGCTAGGGTGAGTTTCGGATAGACTACAGATTGATTAGAACTTAGAAATCTCAGCTGTGCATCTGGTGTCTGTCATCAGGTCTCTGATCTCGCAATTGCGAGATCAGGCTTCGCAATTGCGAAGTCAACAGGCCTCGAAAATGCGTCATTTTTTCACAAATGCGAAGAAGGCCTGGGAAGGCCATCCTCGCAAATGCGAATTTTTGGCCGCAAGTTTGAAGGCCTTCAGATGTTGCAAATGCGACATATATGTCGCAAATGTGAAGGCATCAGGATTTCAAAGGGTTTGCATTTGTGAACCCCTGATCGCAATTGCGATAACTGCAACCAGTTAAGTGAGATTTTAGACGGGATTTTCACCCATTTTTCAATTCGCTCAAACCCTAAACCTCTATAGGCGATTTTTCAAAGACCCAAACTTCTCCAAACCATTGGTAAGTGATCTCTAACTAATGCCTTTCAATCCTTAGAAACTTTTTACAAGATTTCATTATAAAATCTAGAGTTTTCACGGTAAAAATTGGGATTTTTGGGTAGAACTTAGGAATTTTAAACTTTGGGAATTTAGACCTCAAATTGAAGTCGGATTCCAAAACCAATTGTATATCCGGGCTCGGGGGAGAATGGGTAAACGGGTATTGATCCGAACCTCGAGTTTAGACCAAGCGGGCCCGGGGTCGATTTTTGTCTTTTGATAGGAAAACATAGGAAAACCATGATTTTTCATTAAAGTTAATGCCTTCAGCAATAATTAATGATATTGAACCAATTGTGATTAGATTCGAGCGGGTTAGAGGCAAATTCTAAAGGAAAAGATGTGCTTGAGTAGTGAATTTCTTGTGAAATTGAGGTAAGTGTTTGGCTTAACCTTGACTTGAGGGAATAGGAATCCCCAACTTAAATGCTATGTGTAATTGCATGTGGTTGGTGTATAGGTGAGGTGACGAGTATCTATGCACCACCAAATTACCTGTTGAACATAATCCCTTCCCCGTTCCCAATGTATTTGATCCCAGGCTTAATTGTTTTATGGTCATTGACGCCCCCATGTCTACTTGTTTTCGTCAACTTATTGTTAAGTATTGTTTCAAGTATTTTGGAAGTGTTGCTAGTTCCCTTGGCTTCATAGTGATACATAAAAGGGTGAGCTGGTTGACAGTGTTTTACTATGTATTCCGGTTGGTTTTATGGTGAAATGATAATCGATGAAGTTTATGAATAATACAACTTTCTGTGTACAATTGTTGAGACATAAATATTGTGAAAGGCATTTGACCCAAATTGTGAAATCTTTTTTTATAAATAAAGAGATGTGATTTTATTGTGGGAGCGGGTTGCACGCTGCAACCAGGATTGATAAGGGTGGACATGTGGGATCGGGTTGCACGTCGCAACAGGAGAAATAAGGGTGATATATATATAGGGAGGAGCAATAAGGGTGGACAGGTGAGAGTGGGTTGCGCGACACAACAAGGAGCAATAAGGGAGGATATTCATGTTTTACTGATTTTTAACCATAAAGACTGGAATACTCACTGTTTTATTGTTGTCATTTCATATTTTGCACTTACGAATATTTTAAATTGAAACTTGGGAATTTTCATGAGCATTGGTTACAGATGAGATCTGTAAAAGTTAACCGAGTTGTTTTATTTATTTTGTTGCAAGTACTGTTTAATTTGGTATTGTTTCCCTTCTTTCATTATTATACATTGTATCTAGATTATGTTATAAATGTCCCATCGTAGCCTCGTCACTAATTCGTCGAGGTTAGGCTCGGCACTTACCAGTACATGGGGTCGGTTGTACTGATACTACAATCTGCACTTCTTGTGCATATCCAGGTACCGGCCAGCGTTGATTCTTTGAGTAGTAGTTGAGCATTCACACGGAGACACGAGGTAGATCTGTTGGTGTCCGCAGATTCCTGGATTCTTAGTTCATTCGAAACAGAGATATATGTTTTTCTCATCCAAATACTTGTAGTATTCTTAGTACTTTGTGAATTGTGACACCAGACCCTGAGTAGTTCAATATTAGTATTAGTTTCGTGGTTTCGTTTTGTTATTTAATTATTTTTGATATCATTGGTGGAATAGTAATAGATTCCGCATTCATTTTAAACTGTTTACTTATGTCTAAAGAAATATGTAAAAGAATTCGGTTAGCTGAATTCTAACATTTTCTTGCCTAGAAAGTATGGAGTTAGGCGCCATCACGATGCCGAGGGTTGGGAATTTGGGCCGTGACACAAGGGACAACCCAAATTGTATAGTTGTAGCATGGCGGAAACCTAAGTCTACCCGGACATAACATGAATCTAGCTACGTACGGACTTTCGTTACCTCGTGCGTACGTAGCCCCCCAACAAGTAGCACATAACAAATACATAACCTAGGAGTAGTTTCCTCTACAGAGAGTTAGACAGGAGACTTACCTCGCTTCGAAGTTCCATAACCGGTTCTAATGCCACTCAAACACCTCAAACCGATGCTCGTTTCTCCAAAACTAGTCAAACAATGTGCAAATCCATAAATATATACTCTATTACCCATAATGAATCAATTTATAACAATTCCCAACTCCGCTAAAAGATTCAATACCCTCGGACCCACGTGCCCGAATTCAAAAAATTTTCAAAGATAATCATTACCCATAACACCACGAACTCAAATATATAATTTATTCCAAATTCCATATCCAAAATCGTGGTCTAAATCCAAAATTACCAAATTTCTAGGTTTCTCAAAAAAATCCCACAATTACTACAGTTTTTCATGTTTAAATCCATATAGAATCCATGTAATTAACTTACAACAAGTGGAAAATTACTTACCTTGTGTTGCATGATGAAAACCTCCTCAAAATAGATCTCCAAATACGGTCATCAAAGTGGAAAATGAGAGCAAAGTCTCAATTTAAAGAACCCTTCTGCCCACCTACGAAATTCCTTGCGCTTCTGCGGCTCCGCTTCTGCGGAAGCTACCTCGTAGATGCAGCTTCCCCCAAGTTGCAAGCTCTTCCACTTCCGCGAACATTAACTCGTAAATGCGCATCCGCTTCTGTAGAAATCACCTGCATCTGTGGACTCCCCAGCTCGATCAGCACCCCGCACCTACACGCCCATGACTGTACCTGCGGCTCTGCAAGTGCGCTAAAGCACCCGCACCTGCGAACTTCCAGCCCCAGACCACTTTTGCTTCTGCACTTCTCCACCGGCATCTGCGAGCCTGCAGTTGCGGTAATTCCTTACACCTGCGAATCTAACCAGCCTCACTCCTTACCGCTTCTACGACCCCTGGACCGCTTCTGCGGTCTCGCACCTGCGGCCATAACCTCGCAGGTGCGATCGCACCAGAAGCCTTAAGCTTCAGCAATTCCTCAAAGTCCAAACTCGATCCGTTTCCAATCCGATTTGCACCCCAGGCCCCCGGGACCTCGTCTAAACATACCAACACATCCCAAAACACGATACAGACTTAGTCGAATCCTAAGATCACATCAAACAATATCATAATTACGAATCGACGTCCAAAACCTTTCTTTCAACTTTCCAACCTTCAAACTTCGCCAAACTCGTCCGAATTACACTTAAACATCCCGGAATGACGCCAAACTTTATGTGCTAGTCACAAATTAAGATAGGAATCTATACTAAGGCTCGAAAATCCAAACGGACATCGATAACATCAAAATCCACTTCAAACTCAACTTATGAAGTTCTAGGACTTCCAAAATGCCAACTTCCATAATAGGCGCTGAAATGCTCCCGGACCACTCGATACTCAACCCGATCACACGCCCAAGTTCGAAATCATTATACGAACCTATTGGAACCTTTAAACCCCAATTCCGAGGTCGTTTACTCAGAAGTCAAACCTTGGTCAATTCTTCCAACTTAAAGCTTCTGAAATTAGAATTTTCTTTCTGAATCAACTCCGAACTTCCCAAAATTCAATTCTGACCACACGTACAAGTCATAAAACATGAAGTGAAGCTACTCGAGGCCTCAAACCACCTAACGACACGGTAGAGCTCAGAATGACCGCCCAGGTCTTTACATTCTCCCTCACTTAAATATACATTCGCCCTCGAAAGTGCTAAGAACTGCTCCAGAGTCCCCGCAAAATCACCGTTCAATATCTTTTGTACCTATCCATGCCACCACAACCCATTCGAGCCCACTAGTTCGAGACAAATTGAAGATTCTCCCTTTTATTTAGTCGATAAGCCTTAGAACCGAATTCTGATGGCGTCCAAATTCAATACTAAAAAGTAAATGGACATGGTCGCATGCAATATAATTTACCCAACTATGAGTAGGGATTGTATCCCACAAAGAACAATATGTAGGAGATTAGGAATGTAAGAGAATTATCACTTATTATGCAATGCCAAACACTTAGAATGGTTGTTGAGAAAATATTTATAGCTAATTGCGAAAATGTAAACTAACCTAGAAAGCAAGTAAAATGATGAATGGCTAAAAGCATGGATGCATCGGGAATTACACTCAAGTAATGATCCAATGTATTTCACGATTTTATAAATATGAGCGAGTTTATGTTAATTAGCCTCAGGAAATAATTCTATATTAGCTTCTTCCGAATACTAACAAGACTTCCTAATTGAATTATCCCTAAAATAATTAAGAGATTAGGCATACCCGGATATGGCTAGAAGTAGCTCAATCCTATCCCTAGGTAGAATCTATAAAATGAGGGTTAAAGCCTCAAGTTCTTATTAATTAATCTTTTCCAACCCCAAATAATCTTTCCCAGAATTAATTCAAAGTTAATGGGCGAGTCCTAGGGTTAGCTAATCCCTTTGGAAACATTAAAGAACAAGAATAATTAAAGAAACAATAACTCACTTCAATATTACTAAAAATCGTTCAATACATAAGCACAACAAGATATTTAATCCACACTTTAAGTATGAATATTTCCATAAACAAGATTCAAGTGTTGGACAAAATTCAACACACTTAAATATTTAATACAAAGCAAGGAAATGAAAAAATGAGCAAGAAATTCTTAACCACAAGCTTCAAATCTTCAAGACCCAAGTATGTGTGCAAGAACCCTAGCTTCCAAAACTTGTTCTCTCTAGTCTAAGGACTAAAAATAAGCCAAGGATATTTTACAAATGAGCTAGGTCGGGTATTAAATGGCTTGGGGTCAAAAATGTGAAATTCCAGAAGTGCCCAATTTTTCCGCCCAGTTGTTCTTCGCGTTCGCGACTGTACCTTCGCGTTCTGAAAGGGTTGTTTCTTTCAGCTTCACGTTCGCAGTTACACCTTCGCGTTCGTGAAGGTTTACTTCCTCTAGCATCGTGTTCGCGTCTGACTCTTCGCGTTCGTGATGGTCTGCCTGATGCTCCGCGTTCGCGTCTAATGCTTCGCGTTCGCGAAGGGTAATTCACTAGCAGTACTTTTGTTTGCATTTTAGATCCTTTTTGACTCGTTTTCACATGGTTTCTTAACCATCACTTCTAAATCACTTGATACCTGAAATATGCCAATAAACCTCAATAAATGCCTTAGTTTCTCAACAAAATCATAGAAAAGCTTAAGTATTAAGAGGAGATAAGTTGGTAAAATACCAACTTATCAAACCCCCAAACTTAAACTATTGCTTGTCCTCAAACGATTCAACAACTAAGAACATCCTTCAATAAAATCACCAATCAAGCTCAATGGCATACAAAACATCATTTCAAGTAAAAAAGGTTCAATTTAGGCACAATCTAATGACTTCGGCTGGTACCAACAATTAATCCAAAGCATATGAATCACCAACTTCTCACAAATTTTATTTCAATTCAAGTGCTCAAACACTACATTAATAAAAGTAGCAACCAAGTCATGACACTAAAGCTTCAAAATTTTCCTCTCTATCACAATTATCTTCCCTCGTTCATTCCTCCCAATTGAAAATGGGATTAAATTCACAACTCAAATCTCATGTGCCCTCACACTTAAGAGAGAATCCCACACTCATAACCTGCAATTCAAAACATAAATGAGATATCAAATGGAAAGAATTAACTCTCTCTCACAAAGATATTCAAATGCACAAAATTAGTGCCATAGGCTTGCTCTTCATGTATTTCTCCACTAATATAGATAGACACAATTGGTTCAAAATCAATTAGGACTTAAAGGGTTGTAGTTTAGGCTTTTGGTTAAGGTAGGATAAAATTTGGATAAGAGTGATTCAAAACCTCCCTAAGAACTACAATTTTCAACAATTAAAGCACACTTCCTTCAAAATAATTTCCACCCTTTTGTTCATTTTTTTATTTCATCACCTAGTCTTCCATTTATTCACAATTCCTTATTTTTTCTTCATTTTTTTTCAAATATTACTATTTTTCTCTTTTTTTTAAATTTTTATTTTTAATCACCTTTCACCTTTTAAGCAACTTCCACATCACAACTTTTTCAACCTTCACCCCTAAACTTAGTCTTTTGGCCTATATTTACACTTTTAAAGTACATAGGGAGGTAGGGTGCCAAAAGATAGATCAATAAAGAACGAAGGGTTAAAGCTTGTAACATGGTTGTCAAAGAAAAGGTTTAAAGGCTCAAAAGGGGTTGACTAGGGAAAATATGCAAGGGTAGGAAATTAAGGCACAATAGCTGTCCAAGGAAGGCCTAAAATTATTTTTCAAACCAAGTTAGTCTATGATTTCTCCTTGAAGCACATTCCGGGAAATTTCTAGACTAAAAATGATGCAAAGAACTTCACAATAAGTCTAACCACACACGGCACATGAAAACTCAAGTGGCATACAAATCCAAAATCCAATTGAAACCAATGAACTCGAGGAAGTCACATATCCTATGATGCTATTTAGTGAATCAAAGATCCAAAAATTGAGTCTAAAAGTCATGACAATGATCTTTACTTCAATCATTTTTTTTTCAAAGATCAAGAATTCATATACCGAGGTTTAAATCATGTTGGTATCAAGCAAGCCACAAATTGGCCAATGGGTACAAACCTAACTCATACCACTTATTCTTCCTAAATTACCAAAAACTATATATAAAATACAAGACTAATTCCCTTAAGAAAGTCGCCTAGCTATCCATCATCGGGAAAAGTCGAAACAAAAATTTACCAAAATTTACCCTGTTAAAAAAAAAAAGTGGCATCCTCGGAAAAAGAACCGTGGTGAAAAGAAAACCAAGATATCGCCACCAAAATAAAACATACTATAAAAAAATACCAAGAAGCTAATAAACATCAAGTCAATAAAACATACTATATATAAAAAAAAATCAAGAAGCTAATAAACATACTAATATAACACATCACATGAAAATAAAATAACATCACATGAAAAAGAAATACCAATCTACCGTATCCACAGTTATACAAGAAGCTACCCCCAACTAAAAATGTTGCAATGTCCCCAATGCAACTCAACAAAATAGAGTAAAATGGTGGAAAGTGCTCCCTAAATACTGCATCACTCGGAGTTGGAGCTGGAGCTGGAGGGAAATTTGAGCTCCTCATCATCATCACCATCATCCGAGTCATTTGAACTGCAAAATGATCTCAACTTATCCATCATCTTGTTCAGGAATTTGTTCTTTTTCTTTTCGTGCTCCTTAAACTTTCTCTGCCTATTCTCAATCTTCCTTTGCCGGCGGCTCTATTTTCCAACCTGTTGTTCATGGACCCTATATTGCTCGTTATTTCTTTTTTCTCTTTGACCACGTCATCCAGGGATAGGGGAAACGATGCTAGTAGATCTGCTAGTCCCAGGTAGGCCAGTAGGAAGGCCAGCTACAAGCTGCCTAATATTTCCATCTACTCCATGTATCTGACTGGATAGGTGACACATAGTGTAAAGGCCTGACTGGAGTGGTACCATGGGGTCAAATGAACCTGGTGTAGGTGTAAGGGATCCCGCGGGCTCAGTGGTGGTCTTAGGGAACTTCCCAAATGAAGAGGATGAGACATCAATCCTTCTCTTTTTCTACTTGTCGCTGGGTCCCCTTTTCAGCAAAGGGTCAATCGTCGGCTTTCCTGGACCTTTCTCAACATCATTTGGGCATTTTAACACCCATATTCGAGTGATCAAGGATGGGAATAATAGCTCTTGGACTTCCCATGGGTGGCTTCCTCGATTTCTCTAACAATGTGCTCCCCCACATTCACGTGTAGTCCCTCCATGATAGCAGCAATGATCAGTGCCCTGTCTGGTGTCACATTAGTGTCATTTGTAGAAGGTATGACTCTTGCACAGATAATAAAGAGCCACGTCTTTGCCTTAGCAATGAAGTCATGTGAATCAACTCCCTTGTGCGTTGTCAACCACTTCGGGGTCACCCCATCATGCAATTTGTCCACCAACCATTGGGCTCCCCCTGTTTTTGCTATGCTTATGTAAACCTTATTATCGGCATTGGGAAGGCCATAAAGGTCATTGATCACCCAGGGCTGAAATGGACTTGCACACCTCGCACGGTAGTAACTAATGTTCCTTAGAAGTTGGTCCTCAAGGTGTTTGAATAAAATTCCAACAATACTATGTGGTTGGCATCATTTGTATCGGCAAAACAAATCCACCTGATTTCGGTCAATATTGTGTGGAAGCCCTGCATTTTAGCTTCAACCTTGTCCATGTTAATGCCTCTTTCCTTGACGATCATTTTTGACAAGAGTTCGTCATATTTTCGTTCACATTCTGTAGATAAAAACTGGTCATGATCAAAGGGTTCCTCTTGTTCAGCTTCGGGGACATGTTCTTGCTCAATTTCATTGTGTTCAGGAACCATTTTGTGCCCAAAGTACCTAAAAATAGACCAACAATGTTAAAAGCTCATATAGATACTTAAAACAATGTATTGGGAAGTATTTAGGCCAAAGAAGTGGGCGAAAAAGATCCCGGGCAGAACTGTGCAAAGTTATTGTTATTCGCCATTTTTGGGACTGCCAGTGATTGCTCAGGTTTAGACCTTCGCGTTCACGAGCATAACATCACGTTCGCGAAGGTCAAAAAGTTTTTTGCACGGATATGGGCCCTTGCGTTCGCGAGCAGACCATCGCGTTCGCGAAGGTCATCTTCATCGCCTAGCCCAAATTGTCTTTTAGGCATTCTGTCAAACAGTGTGCGTGCCCTCTTTTCCTTCTCGTTTTTCAATCAACTTTGGCACACATCTTGCAAAAAATTTTACACTGACAATCACACATTTTCACTCAACCAACCTCACCCAGCAATCACAACAAATTTCACACCCAAGATTTACAATTAAAACTCAAAATTTGAACCCAAGAACAAAATAACCATGATTGTTCTTCTTTTGTTTTACACCAAGAAAGAGAAGAAAGAGTTAAGAGACAAGAGATAAAATCACAAACCTTTCAAATGGAGATGGAAAATCTCAATAGACTTGAAGATTATGGATGATTTGATTTTGGGGCTTAAGGAGTAGAAGAAACTATTCTTTGAGCAAAGAGGGGTCAAGTGTCCATTTCTAGTATTTTTAGGATTTTAACTTACCTGACCTTACGCGTTTGCAGGACAGTGTCACCTACGCGAAGAGTAAATTTGGCCAATTGTCGCGAACGCGAGTGAGTCCACGCGAACAACAAGCTTTAGAAAAGGCCATTCATCGCGAACGCGAAGCTCTATTTCTGCAATTTCCAGCAGCTACTGGTTTGGACTGTACGGACCATGCAACCTGCTCAAAACAACTCCAAAAATGCGAAACTTGGCAGATTAGTCAAAAACAATGTACTAAGCTATTCTAAAAAAAAAATTTCAACAACAAAGAAAAATTTAGAAAACGATGAGCTGCCTCCCACCAAGCGCCGCATTTAATGTCGTGGAATGACGCGGATCAACTTTACAACTTTTCTCGCCACTTGGATGATATGAATTTGGCACCTAACTTGGAATAAATCTTTTTCCCATTAGCGGTGGGGGTGGTAAGTAGATGAAAAAGCCAAGCATTAATTTCTTTATTTTGCATTCCTTGGCTTTCATGTGAGGAATATCGTTTTGCCTTGTTCCCTCGAATTGTAAGATGTATGGCCTTTATCTTTCCTCCTAGCAATCCCTCATTGACTCGTGTGGTTAAATTCCCATATCACCACACAATTTCAATGTTGAAAAATGCTTGGAATGTGACTTCAAACCTCCACATTGCAATTCTTCCCGGATTTTGACATCCTCTTTTTCCCCCGGACTATCGCCAATCGCAACCATATTTTCATTTGCCCTGGTTGACTCTAATTCCATATTTTTCTCAGCATCACTAACACTTATGGAGTCGGTTGGCGGATGTTCAATTCTTGATTCCTCAAAGTAAAGCTCACTTTCTTCCTTGGAGTCGGACTTTTCTTGACTTCTTTCCACACTCTCAAATTGGTGGGCATAGTGAGCCTCAACCAATGTTTTCATTTGATTCTCCAAGGTGCGGATATTATCATGATTTTGAGTCAAGACTTGTTTCAAGTCCTCGAATTCCATGATTTTCTTCCCCTCGTTTTCAAGAATGGCCTCCAACATGAGAATCATCCTCTCGTTTTGAGCATTCGATAGTTCTTCTTGGTTTTGATCAAGTGCCAAAGAAGGATTTTCGACTTCAACCTCTAAGGCAGGTGCTTCGCTATCATTCACTTCCGAGGCTTTTTGGACCTCTAAAGCTTCAAGCATTTCTTCCATTTGTGAGTTTGACCTTTCAAGCGCCTAGTCATTTTGGAGATTATTTTCCAAAAGCTCCTCCAAGGCATTTTGCTCTTTGTTTCCTCCTTCAAGTAAGCATTCTAACATGAGCTTGAACTCTCCATTTTGACCATGCTCAATTTTTTCCACTTCCATGTCCCTATGCTTGTCATCACAAAAAGTAGAATCATCATAGTGGGGGGTTCGGGAAGGGACGGAAAAATAAGCACAATAATCTCAATGACCATTTTGACGACCACACTTATCACAAATATTCCACTTATGGGTTTGAGATTGTGCGCATAATCTGCCCCCGGGAGAATTCAAACAATTTTTCCACGAGTGTGGTCCTCCACAATAAGGACCAGAGTCATCAAAGTATGAACAACTACCATCCGACCAATTTTCATTATATGATGTCATTTTTTTAAACTAAGAAAGTAAACAAGAAACAAACAAGAAGATAAACAAAGATAATAAAAATAATTTCACAAATATTCACAAGTTTGGATCAAAGCACTTACGCTTACTTCTCAAACAACCTAAATATGCCTTGTTTTCCGGCGACAACGCAATTTTGACGTCCAAATCCACTACTAAAAAGTAAATGGACACATTCGCATGCAATATAATTTACCCAACTATGAGTCGGGGTCGAATCCCACGGAGAACAATATGTAGGCGATTAGGAATGTAAGAGAATTGTCACGTATTATGAAATGCCAAACACTTGGAATGATTGTTGAGAAAATATTTATAACTAATTGCGAAAATGTAAACTAAACTAGAAAGCAAGTAAAATGATCAATGGAAACAAGCATAGATGCATCGGGAATTGCACTCAAGTATCGATCTAATGTATTTCATGAGTTTACAAATATGAGCGAGTTTATGTTTATTAGCCTCGGGAAACAATTCTATATTAGCTTCTTCCGAAGACTAACAAGACTTCCTAATTGAATTATCCCTAAAACAATTAAGAGATTAGGCACACCCGGATATGGCTACAAGTAGTTCAATCCTATCCCAAGGTAGAATTTATAAAATGAGGATTAAAGCCTCAAGTTATTGTCAATTAATCTTTCCCAACCCCAAATAATCTTTCCCAAAATTAATTCGAAGTTAATAGGAGAGTCCTAGGGTTAGCTAATCACTTTGGAAACATAAAAGAACAAGAAAATTAAAGAAACAATAACTCACTTCAATATTACTAAAAATCGTTCAATACATAAGCACAACAAGATATTTAATCCACACTTTAATTATGAATATTTCCATAAACAAGATGCAAGTGTTGGAAAAAATACTACACACTTAGATATTCAATACAAAGCAAGAAAATGAGTTAATGAGTATAAATGAGTAAGAAATTCTCAACCATAAGCTTCAAATCTTCAAGACCCAAGTGTGTGTGCAAGAACCCTAGCTTCCAATATTTGTTCTCTCTAGTATAAGGACTGCAAATAAGCCAAAGATGTTTTACAAATGAGCTATGTCAGGTTTAAATGACTTGGGGGTCAAAAATGTGAAATTTCATAACTGCCCAGTTTTTCCGCCCAGTTGTTCTTCGCGTTCGTGATTGTACCTTCGCGTTCACAAAGGGTTGTTCCTTTAGCTTCGCGTTCGTGAAGGTTTACTTCCTCCAACATCTCGTTCGCATTTGACTCTTCGCATTCACGATGGTTTGTTGCCTGATGCTTCGCGTTCGCGTCTAACCCTTCACTGGCAGCACTTTTGTTTGCGTTTTATTTCCTTTTTGACTCGTTTCACAAGGTTTCTTCACCATCACTTCTAAATCACTTGATACCTGAAATATGCCAATAAACCTCAATAAACACCTTAGTTTCTCAACAAAATCATACAAAAGCTTATGTATCAAGAGGAGATAAGTTGGTAAAATACCAACTTATCAAATTCCAACCTCCGAATTTCTCTACAAGACATGATTCTAACATACGAACACTGTAACAATCACTACACACTGTACCAAACATGATCATGCTCTTCCACTGAAATCACACCCTACACCACATAAGTCGTTTGACCATAATAAGATCCTCATACCACAAGTGCTGCAATTTCATGAATTAAGAGCCCGCAATACACCTCATAACACATATAAACCCTGTTCCAATTCTCGCAACACTGCCACGACGGAAGAGATGCGTAAAAACTAATAACTACATGCCGAATCAATAAATCATGGAGTCTCTCCTCCTGAAAAGGACCATTACCTCACTGTTGCAATGTGCAACCCGATCGTCACATGATACCGTTGCGGTGTGCAACCCTATCCAAACAACATACCCGTGGCAGCGTTCCACCTGATCCACCCATAACAATAAATAAGGAAATACTCATCAAGCCATAATTCTTATAACTACAAAGTACCAAATATCGACCACAAGCACGCTAAGTGCAAAAGTATAGCCCTGGGAAGACAGATAGGGCCATACACTACAAAACCCAAGTACAACTAAGGTGTGATAAATGAACTGCATCTCGAGAGCCATCTTGATCATATAACACCACTAGATACACGGGACCACATCATATATGCAGATAATCAAGCCGTCTCACAACCCACTTGGCACAACAAAGTATTACATGGAATAACTGACGAGGGGAATAACATCCAATGCCCGAAGACTCCTCCATAAGCAAAGTTATGCTGACTGAACACATCCGCCCTAATGTAGAGCACACATTCACATTAGACCCATCAACATACCTCAAGAGGATTCTGATCATACCATACTGGGCTAATAACCTTTCAATGATCCACCATAACCTTTTCCAGGACATATAAGAACAACCGTCAAATCCAGAACAAACTCACACAGTCCACATCCCAAGGAATAGTTAGACTCTTAGGCATAAACTCTCACATTTGCGACACTACTATAATCTCCATACGTGGTTTCAATCCTTAACAATCAAGTTAATAAAATGTCACACTTACACAATTCTCCCACAGGATACGGTCCTACAACCTTCCGTACCAGGTAGCGAAGTCTGAACCTTCATACCACCAACCATATTAATTCTATAACGAAAATCACGAATTTCGAAATCAACACAATGCCTCTTCCACATGACACCATTCTCAAGAGACACTAAGTTAATTCCAGCTTACTCTAAACATATGAATTCTTCCCTACCCATCCGAGCTTGTGACATTCTTATCAATACCAAGCCGTAACCTTGATACTCAACCTCCAATTTTCATGCTGCTCACTGCACCATCATGCCGCTACGCACAAGTACAAGAATTCCTCATAATCCCTGAACTACTAGTAAAATAAACACTTCATTGTCTAGAAACCTTTCACTTAAATCCTTTAAGAAAAACCATTGCAACATGCAACTGAATTCCCACGACCGCAGAAAATAGAAACCTCAAGTCGTGGTCTAAACCGCCATAACTCTTCTGGGATCCATTTACACAACAAGGCCATAGGAATCGAATACCTCCCAAATCAAGCAAATTACGGTGGTTGTCAAGCCCATACGTACAACCACAAACCACTTGTATAACTTAACACGCCAAAGGAACTCATCATTGCCATAATCATGCTGATTCTAACCATTACTAATCGACCCCACTTCTTCCAATTTACTCTGGACTTGCCATAGAAATAATAATAGAAACATTCAAAACATAACGAAATCCAACAACACTCACCCCGAGTGACTCAATCCACAAGACCACATCGTCTCAATGCCCATGAACCATCTCATACCCTTCTTATGCGCACAATAACCTTCCAACTGGTACATCCATTCTAAAAGATCCTATATGAATCCGAAGTCGTTATCTCCCATTTCTCCAATACTGCACCGCATACCTAATGATAACATAGAACACTCCAAGTCCCATTCATAATACACTGTAAAAACTCGATCCTTAACCACACAACGGACTCGAAATCCTTAGGCACAACACTTTAATTCTTGAACCCACTAGAACCGTTGTTGAGAGTAACCCAGTCTGACCTAGTCCCAAATATAATCAAATTCCTATGCTCTGTTAGCACATGAGCACTCCCAAATAAGCAACCAGATGAATTGTTTTCCTTATACATCACATCCACAAGAAGCATAAACTTTGAGTCTTCTAAAAACCTGCACAAGCAGACAACCACACGATCCAATCATAGATGGTGGGCTCCCTCACTTATCTTTAAGATACCATCACATAATGTAGTGCCCACAAAGATTCCTCCTTCTCAATTACTATGATTTCGCACCATTAACCCACCAAATTTCTCGAAATCTTTTGTTAAGCTTGTTATGAAACATTCTGAATTATCAGCCAAAACACTTTACCTTCTGTTGGGTATTAAGTAGAACTCTTCGTAGAAACCTCGTCAAAATCACGCAACATTAACCTGTTCACAGGAGATAACACACCAGTGGGATTGCATACTGACATCTTCCAACGACATTGTGCTGGGTAACCTAAGCTCATACTCGTCCACCAGTTGTGCAAGTCTAATCATTCTCCGTTGACATCGATTGAAAGCCCGACAATACGCTCCAAACTCGAAGTCATGTTGCATCCCAAAACGATAATCAAGTTTTCACACCCCTCTTCATTTCAAGCGAACTCCTCTCGGCCATATTCAATTTTCCTCAATACAATAGCCTTCATCTTACATAAAATTGGTGGACCTAGTCACTTCCCACCACAATTCCCCAAATCGCTCTAAAATTTTCTCAATGCACGTGGCTATCCTACCACATAATCCTTATGATACTCTGTCACTCTCACTTCGGTTAAACCATATCCTTTAAGCAACTTCTCAACCTCTGCTTTTCATACTTGACCTGCTAGTAATTCAACCACCGTGAGACACCTCCCGCCATGTCCTTCCTCATACTCCGCTGCCCAAATGTTGCCTCATATCAAATCCATACCTGTAGCACCGGAACTAATGAATTTCTACCAACTCTAAACCTCCTAAAAGATCATCTTTCTCGAGACATCAACATTAGAAATATCATTTTGAATCTGAAACTGCTACACTCTGCTATCTCTGACAACCGCTTCTCAGGCATCATTTCACAACTTCCTGGCCCAAAGGAAAATTAAAGAATACCATAACACTGGCGAACCTTAATGTGTTCAAACAAGGACGATGACACCAAATCACAAATGAGAATTCCACCACGCTAAAAAATATCAAGTCTCATTACTCCATCAACCAAGGGCTAAACATCCATAGTTTGATTGCCTTTCCTCCATTGGATTTAAATGTTGAACCTCTAATACATGCACCGACAAATCCTCCTTTCAAGTCATTCGCTGCCTCACCCATAAATGAGCACCCCACCATTACATCAATATTGTGCGATAACAATGATTGGACATCATAAAAATCTGTGCATAGCCTCAAACATTCAGAAATACAACTACTGAGCTGAAATGACAAAACATCCTTCCGCAAGGCGACGATAATAGCATACCCGAATACTCAAGGAAAAAACATCTTGCACCACGTCTACAGTACCACTAAAACTCCTCGATGCCCAATTTAGCAAGTGCTCCATGTCACATAAGATTGAGTAGGAAGGAAATAAAGAAATAAGCCTCAAGGAATCAAATCGCACGAAGAGGAATCAAGAAGGAAAGTGCTCCTAATAGCCATGCAGCCTCTCGAAAAAAAGTACAGACGTCTCCGTATCGATCCCAATACTCTACTAGACTTGATCATGACTCGTGAGACCTAAGTGAACCTAACACTATGATACCAAGCTATCACGACCCAAAATCCTCGATAGGTCGTGATAGCGCCTAACATCATCGTCAGGCTCGACAACGATGATTGATCAACTTAATTACTTATTTTATTACTTTTGAAATCATAATTTCCATTAATTAAATAGTATGAAATAGAATTTACAACGTAAAATGATAATATTACGTGAACTACAATAATGAGCAACCTGTAGGAATCCCCAAAACCCATTATCACAAGTGCATGAGCATCTACTAAAGAGTACAATAAAAATACAACATCTGTTTGGAATACAAGTTAGACAGGAGAATATAAATTACTCGGATGGAGACTCTGTATGCTGCGGACCGTAACGTGAAATGTAGCTCACTTTAAAGTCCCCGCAATAGTCGCGCCTCTGCACCCAAAAGGACCGCAGAAACATATAAGTCACACCTCTTTTTTCACTACCCCGGGGTTAATGAAGGGTAATAAGGGAGTTTTTCCACTTTAAGTGACATTATTCAGATTTGGGATTTATTTTAGTTTTCGGAGTTGCCACCCGGATTTTTGACGATTCTCCGGGACACCATTTTATTTTAAAATCCCAAACCGAGGAAATTTTGACTCTGTTTTAATTTGTCTCCGACCAGAAATCCGAGTAAGGAATTCTGTTAACCCGGGAGAAGGTGTTAGGCATTCCCGAGTTCCATGGTTCTAGCACGGTCGCTTACTATTAATATTTGGCCTAAACTATCTAATTATTTACATATTTTTACACCTATTGTTCTTTTTAGCCTTTTTCACTTTTTAGTCGCTTTTAATATTTATGGATTTATCTTGGAACAAGTCACGATGGCATGCAATTTTTTATTTTTGGACACATTATAATTGCGCCACATGAAATGCACCCGCAATTACAACGTGTGATTTATATTATAGTATGAAGTTGAAGATAAGGACATGAGTTGTCGCACCCGCGTGTAGGTTACGTAGTAAAGACTATGGTCGTGACAGTTTTATAATGCACATTTGTGGCGATGCTTGAGTTTTCTGTTTTGAAAGAGCGTTTTAGTTTTAAGATTGATTAGGATGTTTATGGATTTATCTTGGACAAGTTACGATGACGTGAACTTGTTATTTTTTAACACATGGATAAACGTCACATGAAATGCACCCGTGATTGCTATGTGCATTTTTAGTTGTTTAGAATTGAGGGTCGTGGGCATGAGTTTCCACTCCCGAGTGTAGTTTATTGTAACTTGGAATAGTATTTGGTTCTTTATCAAATTTCAATCTAAAGGGCCTGATTTTATCCAGGGGGTTGTCTAAAGAAAGAGAGGAAATCATTAGCCTAAAAGGAAACAATTTTCGGGCTATGGTCATATTTTGCCCCAATTAATCACTTTAGGCCATCCTAGCTTGGCTATTTCTGCAAGAAAACTAACAGTTAGGAAATTCAAGTCTTAATCAGATCTTAAAGATCTTCTCTTCCTAGTTTGGTAAATGATACAAATATGTTAAGCAAAATGTGCCTTATTCGTGCAGATATATATATATACACCTATAAGAATTATAGACACATAAATGCATTATCTACTGGTCTCGCTTCAAATTGGTAAGTTAAAATTACTTTATTTTTTCTGGAGCTTTCTGGCGAAGGTAAACAACACATGCAGTTTTACCAACTCTAATTTAAAAATTCTTGTTGACTTTTAGATAGCCTAACCACATGCTTTAAGGTTCAAAGTGTTCATACATCGATTTATGAGAGTTTAACAGGATATGTCATGAACCAGAAATAATCCACTAAATCCACTTATATTGAAACAAATGAATTTTGAAATAACTATTTAGTTTGAAAACTATCAGTTGAAAGGCTAAAAAAATGAATATACAGTCCAGTCCCTTAGATTACAAGATTCCAAAGTGCATAAGCAAACGAATTACTGTTTTTCTGAAGCGAAAATACAACATTGGTAAAAACACATTTTTTATGAATATCCAAAGGAAACTAAAAATGGAAATCCTAAATAGCCGCTCCACATCTGGATTCTTCGTACTGTACATTTGCAGCCCCCTTTTTTGTGTAATTTATAGAATACACAAACTAACTAAGTGTTGGGCACCCATCAGACCGAACAAGACAAATGAAAAGAGGTTAAGTTTAACCTGATAATACTATGCTAAGCTATACTAATGGCAGAATCATTTATGCACTTTCTTGATGTGAGTATGGCCATAAAGGGATCAAACTCAACTCCGAGACTGTCATTTCAATACCTTTGACCTTCAGTCCATACTTATTCCTTGATTTTTGATTACTTAGGCATGTTGAGAGAGTGAACCTAACCATTTGGGAGATTCAGATTCCATACTCTAGAGCCTTTGTTGATGACCTCGTTTTTGTACCCTTGAAGGGTGATAAACTACTCTCTAAGCATCTAAAATATGGGGTGAATTTGACCATTATAAAGGGTCAGATTCACTACCCCTTTAATGCTAGCTAAATGACTCTATTATGATTTCAAGGATATAGAATTAATCCCAGAAGCCTCTAATAGATAATTTTGCTATTGTAATCACACATAGAGGGACAACCAGATTTTGATAAGTGATCACAGGTTCAGCAGGAAGAAAGGCAACATATTTTATGTATTTTTCTTAGATTGAATCTGACTACGAAGTAGAGTCTGATTCAAACCCAGAGATACAAACTTACTTGAAATTTCTAACAACCATACCAATACTTCAAATAGCATTCCTTTGAGCATTTTGACTATTCTTGGCTTTTTAGAGACTGAATCAGACCATATAATGGTTCAGATTCTTTGCTCTATAGCCCTTTTGACTACATGTTGTATACCCTTTAAAGGGTGAATTTATGCAATCTACACTACTTGTTTTGTGCACTATTATGGGGTGAATTTTACCATTGGAAGGTCAGATTCATTTACCCTAGTGCCATTTATCTTCCTAACATGCTAAACACATATGAAATTACCACCTAGCTATCAAACATTAAGCTTGTTAACAGAAGTTCAACACACTACCAAGCAAATTCCAAGAGTTGCATGCATACACTTAGATAATGATAATCTTACTTCAGTTTCTACATTAAGAAAGGGGAAGAAGATGATTCCCATATTCTTGAGGAAAATAGAACATGAAACAACAAGTTTAAAACAAAGTCTGAATTCAATAATTTTGTATAAAGTTCACTGTTACATACCTTTAAAGAGAAAGAAAATCCAGCAAGAAACTTGACCAAATAAAGGTCAAGTATGAACAATAAACAGCAAAATAGGAAGGGAGATCAGCAGCAGCAAACAAAAAACCCAGGGACAAAAACCAAACAGCCCAGCAAGAATTAACCCAGAAATCTTTGAGTGTGAATGTTTGAAGAAAACTTCCAGAAATCAGGGATCCCAAAAAAACATATAGCAGCTGGGCTAGGCCATTTAGTTGTGGACTTGTTTTCAAAAAGGAAGTCAGATTTTTTTTTTCTCATAGGACTCTCTTTTCAAAACCTTTTTAGTAGAGACAATATTTCTGAAGAATGGGAAGGCTCCTGTATCCCAGCAGCTCACAAGTGTAAAACAATCTCCCTAACCTCTAAAAAGAGGGTCTATTTTATAGGATATTTGGGAATGGGATATTCTTTTGAAGATTCCCTATCCAATACTGAAAAAATAGTACCAAAATAGTACATAGGGCAGCTGCCAACCCCATCTTTGGGACAGTTGCCCCCATTCCAGAACTTTCTTCTTTAGAAGAATACCCTTTTAACATTAAGAGCCTGATTTCCTAAATTGAGTTACCTAATGTACCCCTTGGGGTCCATGAATTTACCATTGGGTAATCAAGGTTAAGCTCACTTTGGGTTATTATTTAACTCTAGTTAACTAACACTAGTTAGGTTCATTAGTTAACTAGGCATTAACTTTGATTAGTTAACCACATCTATATTCTTTAGTTAACTATTAGTTGTTCTTAATTATGGTTAAGTTAATTAATTAAAGGTGCATTGTATTAAATGCCTAGAGTTAGTTTTCATACTAGTTATCCATGTTTAGGTTAATTAAATAAAGTAGGTCGAATCAATTTAATTCCTTAATTTAAACTAAACTGACTTAATTAAGTAATTCAAATTTGTTACCTAAAATCAGAGGCTTAACCAATTATTAAGCCCAGATTAACTAATTTGTTTTAGCCAATTAATCCTAAGCTAGTTATCTTTGGACAAATTTTTTTAGTTAACTACTTAAGAGGTCAGCTAAGTTAGCTTCTAGGTCGAGGGAGTTGAAATTATATAAAGGTGAAATTATTCTTAACTTAGTTAACTCAAATGCACAACTGGTCCTAACTACTTTGCCTTAGATCAATTGATAGAAACAACTAGGTTGTTAGACTTGATTAATTAAGAGGCTTAATCCCTACTGATTCTAAACTGGTTTAAGAGGTTGATTAGGTGTTGGCTAATTATTAAGCCTAGGTTAAATGATTTGTTTTAGTCAGTTAATCCCAGGCTAATTATCTTGGATAGGATTTCAAGACTTACCAATCAATAAAAATGGTTAGTTTATTAGACTGCTTCTTGATCTTCGTTAATTATATTAGTAACTAAACTCTTAATGAAGTGTTAGGAGCCTAATTAACTAATAAAATAATCTAGGCAAATGATTAATCTTCAAACTATACTAAAGTTAGCGTGATTAATCAAATGGAGGTAGACAACAACATTTAGAGAGGAGATAAAGCGACAGTAAAGGTATTCTGGAAAACTTAAGCATGAATTAATAAAGCTAATTATTAATTTTAACAAGTAGAACACCTAATAAATCAATGATGATTAACAGGAAATCCTAAGAGACTAAACATGGTTGCAAAACAGTCCAGAATGTGCATAACATGTTAAACACTGATTAATCAAATCGAAGGTAGTGCGAATCAAAGAAGAACAGTCACACATACAGACAATGACAAGACCTAAGTTAGGAAACATGGTTATCAGAGAAACCTAATTACTTGATTGACGAGAACAAATCAAAGAAATATGAACAGGTAGAAGAAAACGATGAAAGAAAACAAAAAAAAATCTAAACACTGATACAACAAATAAAAAAAAAGTGATTAAACTATGACATATTCATACTAATAGTACAAGAAACAGTTAGAAAGGAAGGGGGAGGGATACCCATTAAAGGGGTTTTGGCCGTGAAAGAGAAAGGAGGTCGTTATACCTTGTCGAATTCCAGTGGGGTTTGAAAGTTAATCAAACCTTCATGAATTGGTTGCTCTAGTTAAGAGCAATTGACCCATGAAGGTCTGAACCATTGATTGTCTTTAAATCGGCCGAGGAGTAATTTTGGGGTTTTCAAATTCTTAGATATGAAATTGACGTAAATCGATTGGGTTTTTGGAGAAGCTGAAGGCATGAGGTGATTAAGGAGGAGGAGAGGATTGTAGGGTGAAAATTTGGGGTCGATTGAGTGAGGCTCCGCCACCGGAGGCGATTTCCGGTCGGCGGAGGACGGTGGGAACTTTGGGGCGACTAAGGTTTGTTAGAGAGAGGAGAGAGAGAGAGAGATGGACGAAGGGGAAAGGGGGTGGGATACTTTGCAAATGAGGGGGTGGGGTTTGGTTAGGACATATATATACTAGAGGGGGGTGAGTTCCTGGCCGTCCGATCTATTTCGATCAATGGCCAGGATTTAATTAACTAAACCAAACAGGGTCGTTAGAAGGAGTGCTGGGGCAGGCCGGGTAAGGGGGGTTTGGGCCTGGGTTGTTTGAGTGCGTAGGGATTGGTTTGGGCCTGGGTATTTTCAAGCCCAGGTCCGAAATTGGCTCTCTTTATTAATTAAACTAATTAATCTAATTAAGTTCAAATATAATTTAATCCAAAAATGTAGCAATTAATTTTAAACCTTATTTTTCATCTATTTACATATTAATTAAGAATAAAACAACCAATTTTATATTCCTAATTAAATATATGATTTATCGAATAAAAATGATTAATTTTTTTAGTAATTAGTTATTGAAAACTACATTACGTTAAATAACCATCATTCGTATATTATTTAATTAATTATAAATAATAACTTCATATTTCCTTGATAATAGTGATCCAAATTTTAGTAATTTTAAAAGATGAATTATGGATATGCAAAAATGCAAATAATTCACAATTAATCACTGAAAATCAACAAAAAATTCATAAAATCAATTGATTTATCGAGATTTTTATAGGACGATATGGCGAGAAAAAATCACATGATCACAGCTTCCCCTCTTTGTTCGGAAACACGAAGAGTTTTCGGGAAAAGAAAGTGAGCCGCAATAAACGACTTTTACCTATTCATATGTTACATTGTGAAGCGTTTTGAAAAGTTTGACCGAACCCTGCTTCAAGGTTGCCTACATATCCTTGGCTATAACAGAATCAGGTCAGTGTAGTTCTGGAATTTTTGGTAGTTGGGACTACCGAGTAACAGTGGTTTTACTGCGGTTGCTGCTATTACTGTTGCTGCTCTCTTTGTTACACCCAAGTACAAAACGAAGGACTAACTGAAACCTATCAGCTGCTAAATTACAAGATTCCTATCTAGGACTTGGTCTTGAGTCTCGATATTTTGCTGACTCTGACCTGGATCCTGATGCTTGTTAGTCGCAAGTGCTGGTTTTGTCTTGTCGTTCCTTGGATCAAAGCGGGATATACTGGACGGATGACTTCAATCTCGTCCTAAATAGTCCACATCTTCCTCGTTTGTGCACTTTTGGATTCAATCTTCTCTTTCTTCTTTTTGTTTTGTTATTTTGGATCAAAACTTCTTCTTTTGGTCGTCTCGAGTTCCGATGTTCTAGAAACGTAATCTGCACGAAATCAAAACAAAAACAAAATTTTCTGCCAGTTTTCACTAGGAAAATTTTGTGAGTTATTGTAATAAAATCTATGCTATTTTAGTATTGAAAGTAATAAAAGGCCGGGAATTATGTACCCGGAGTAAATGCCGACTAGGGGGGTGGATACCCTATGCCTGAAAGGTGAAATCAACTAGGGATTGGGGACCCTATGTTGGAAAAGACCGACAGCTCGTATTGTCATCAAGAAGAGATCACCAGGTCATGCCGGTGTCTGGGAAAGATCAACATGTTATGTCGTTGTCACAAAAGAAAATCATTGGGTTATGCCAATGTCTGGAGGCGATCAACAGGTTATGCTGTTGTTAGGAAGATCACCAGGTTATGCTGGTGTCTGGGGAAAAAAGATCACTGGGGTTATGCCAGTGTCTGGAGAAGAAACGATCACCGGGTTATGTTGCTGTCTGGAAAGGTTAACAGGTTATGCTGTTGCCTGAAAATAGAGATCACTGGGTTATGCCAGTGTCTGAGATGATCAATAGGTTATGCTGTTGTCAGGAAGATCGTCGGGTTATGCCAATGTCTGGGGAGGTCAACAGGTTATGCTGTTGCCTGAAATAGAGATCACTGGGTTATGCTAGTGTCTGAAAATGATCAACAGGTTATGCTGTTGTCAGGAAGATCGCCGGGTTATACCAGTGTCTGGGGAGGTCAACATGTTATGTTGTTGCCTGAAATAGAGATCACTGGGTTATGCCAGTGTCTGAAAATGATCAACAGGTTATGCTGTTGTCAGGAATATCGCCAGGTTATGCTGGTGTCTGGAAAGGACAACGGGTTATGCTGTTGCCTTAAATAGAGTTCATTAGGTTATGCCAGTGTCTGAAGATGATCAACAAGTTATGCTGTTATCAGGAAGATCGCCAGGTTATGCCGGTGTCTGGGGAGGTCAACAAGTTATTTTGTTTCCTGAAATAGAGATCATTGGGTTATGCGGGTGTCTGAAAATGATCAACAGGTTATGCTGTTGTCAGGAAGATCACCAAGTTATGCTGGTGTCTGGAAAGGTCAACAGGTTATGCTGTCACCTAAAATAGAGGTCACTGGGTTATGCCAGTGTCTGAAGATGATCAACAGGTTATGCTGTTGTCAGAAAGATCGTCAGGTTACACTGGTGTCTGGAAAGTTCAACGGGTTATGCTGTTGCCTGAAATAGAGATCACTAGGTTGTGCCAGTGTCTGAAAATGATCAACAGGTTATGCTGTTGTCAGGAAGATCGCCGGGTTATGCCGGTGTCTGGGGAGGTCAACAGGTTATGTTGTTGCCTGAAATAGAGATCACTAGGTTATGCCGGTGTCTGAAAATGATCAACATGTTATGCTGTTGTCAGGAAGATCGCGAGGTTATGCTGGTGTCTAGAAAGGTCAATGGGTTATTCTGTCGCCTGAAATAGAGATCACTGGGTTATTCCAGTGTCGGAAGATGATCAACAGGTTATGCTGTTATCTGCTTGGGTGAGGGACCCTACGTTAGCATCAATTGAGGACTTGGATGTCCTTGGTTGGAAAATGTTTGGCTAGGGGTTGAGGACCCTATGCTACTTTAGGGTTGCATGACATTCAACTTCATTTCTTCTCTTTTTTTTTATATATATGCGGAAAAAGATTTTTTAGAGGAAACTTCCCTTTCTTTGAGTCAATGCTGCAGAGCTCCTTCCAACCCTTGCGCAATTCCTTTTGATTGCACCTGCTTTCTACATGGTTGATTTTGCACCTGTTTTCTATTTTCAAACAAAGAACGATTTGTTAGTTTGAAACGGTGGTTGGTTTCGCAGTCTTGATTTTCAACTACTTGATCTCAGTTCTTTTGATGGAGATCTCAAACACTTGCTTGCTTGTTTGCTTGTTGGGGGGATTGGGTTTCATCTCTAATCCCGAGGACCTTGGCTTTCTACCTTTTACCATGGAGATCGGTCATGGGGACCCAACATTTTATTTTCTTTTTGCCTTTGTAGGCCTTTCTCTTGCTTTTCTTTTGGATTTCCAGAGTATTAGGGGGGGAGTTTTGGCCCCTCAAATTCTGCTGCGGCGGTTAGTCGTGTGGGACTTAACCTTTCCGACTTTATTTCGCCTTTATTGGCTTTTCACTTCTAACTTTTATTCCAATTGTAACTTTAAGTCACTGGGAATACTTCGGCTTTTCAGACCTTGCCAAGATAGTTAGCCACGCGGGGTTCCACCTTTCAACTTCATTTGCCTTTATAGGCACTAGAATTTGACTTTCTCCTTTGAAGGTATTGAATTTGAATCATCGGCCATTGTGGCCAGTCAAGATCGACTCGTGTTCCCGACGAGGCTGGGTGCCTTTTGCATATTGACCCGCGTCAAATGAGAGCCCTGTAAATCAGTCTTGCCATCTTTTATTTTCCTTAGTTTCGGGACAGAGTTAGACCGAAAGGGATTCAAAAGAAAAATAAACGACAGAATGGACGACAAATTTAAACAAGAGGTGTCCTTTCAGGGAAAGAAAAGAAAGACTTATCTAGAGTGCATGCGATCTTTAATGAACATGACATGCCCTTCGGACTGGATGCCTGGTCCGTGTAAACCGTCTGACTCTCAGAAATTTATCACAACTATTACCTCGAGATTGAGAAACCTTGCCCCGGATTGTGTCCGTGTCAGTGACCTATTATCCTTTTCGATCAGTGGCGCCCTTTGCGGGTTTTCACCAACTAACCTCTCTCATTTCCTTTCTTACCGTCACCTTGTAGTGCTTTTTGCGAGTTTTCACTAACAAGACTCACTCATTTTCAATTTCTCTACTCACCGTCGCCTTACAGTGCCCGTGTGGGTTTTCACCGATAAGACTCTCTCATTTTAATTTCTCTCATTTCTTGTATCTGCTCCGAACAACTGTATCCTCCAATTTGGACATCTTTGCTGATTGATTAGAAGGACTTGAACAGGGTTTTTTGGGCGAAAAGAATTTGTATTGAATTACCACTTTGGAACCTTTTATGCAAAAAGGTTGCTGAACATAACATTTGCCCCAGCTTAAACTCTTGGGGAAATGCGAAATCCTTATTTTGGTGTGACTGAATCCCAGGGAGAGGCTGCCTACGTATCCTTTCGGAATCAAGTCGAATGTAGTTCAAGAAACTTTTCTTTTTGTTTTTTTTTCTAATAGATTTTTTTTTTATAAGAACTTCGGGTTCCAAAGAGGGTAATCAAAGAAGAGTAACCGGCTCAAAGGGTTTGCAAGAAGGGTTAATGTTGTTTGGGTAGCGAGAGTGAAAGCCTTCGCCATCCCAACCGGAGAACACTTGTATATATATATAGAGGATCAAACATAGTATCTTTTGACGGCAGCTGCGTTGACAACCGTTTCGGGGTCATTTCCTTAGATGTCCCCCCAGGTATAACGCTCCTTTTGGTAGAAATTTCCTTATGATGTATGGACCTTTCCAGTTTGGGGCGAATTTTCCTTTCGCTTCTTCGTGGTGTGGGAGGATACGTCTTAAAACGAGTTGTCCTACCTCGAAGTTCCTAGGTAGTACTTTCTTATTGTAAGCGTGGGCCATTCTTTGCTGGTATAATTGTCCGTGGCACACTGCGGCCATTCTTTTCTCATCAATCATCGTTAATTGCTCCAGTCGGGTCTTGACCCACTCATGTTCTTCAATTTCTACTTTACAATAACCCGAAGGGAAGGAATTTCAACTTCAGCGGGTATTACGACTTTAGTGACAAAACCAATAGGTAAGGGGTAGCTCCCACCGATGTACGCACGGTTGTGCGGTATCCCAACAATGTAAAAGGCAACTTTTCATGCCATTGTCTAGATGTTTGAATCATTTTTCTGAGAATTTTCTTGATGTTTTTGTTTGCAGCTTCAACAACGCCATTTGCTTTGCGACGGTAAGGGGTCTAGTTACGGTGTGTTATCTGGAACTAATCACATACCTCTCTCATCAAGTTACTGTTTAGATTTGCGGCGTTGTCGGTAATGATAGTTCTTGGGATACCAAAACGACAGATGATATTAGCGTGCACAAAATCTACCACCACCTTCTTAGTGACAGCCTCGACCCATTTCGTGAAATAGTCGATAGCAACCAAAATGAATTTGTGCCCGTTTGAGGCCCTTGGCTCGATTGGCCCAATGACATCCATTCCCCAAGCAACAAATGGCCAGAGTGCTGACATAGGATGCAGTTCTGAGGGTGGCGCATGGATCAGGTCGCCATGTATTTGACACTTATGGCACTTCCGGACGAAACCGAAACAATCTTTCTCCATGGTCATCCAATAATATCCAGCCCGTAAGATTTTCTTTGCGAGGACGTACCCATTCATGTGGGGACCGCATACTCCTGAATGGACCTCGCCCATGATCTTTTCGGCTTCTTTGGCGTCTACACATCTTAACAGATTTAGACCGGGAGTCCTTTTATACAGTACTTCCCCACTTAGGAAGAAACTGCTGGTGAGCCTTCGGATGGTTTTGGTCTCCGTTGGCCTGCTCGGGATATTCTTTTGTCTTCAAAAATCTTTTAATATCATGATACCATGGTTGGACATCAGACTCTACTTCGACCGTCTTGCAGTAACCATATCTTTCCTTGATTTGGATCTCCAATGGGTCTATGCGAGCATTACCTGGATTATGCAAAATTGCAGCTAGGGTGGCTAGGGCATCAACTAACTCATTGTGGAACCGATGAATATATCTGAACTCGATGGCTTTGAATCGCTTACTAAGATTCTCCACATGTTGTCTATAGGGATGGAGTTTAACATCTCCAGTTTTCCACTCTCCCTGAGCCTGCTTGATGATCAAATTGGAGTCCCCCATGATCAACAACTCTTCTACATCCATGTCAACGACCATTTTCATGCCCATTATACAAGTTATTCAGCAGTATTGTTTGTGCAGAAGAATCAGAGGTGGGCCGTGGCTGGGTACTGTTGTCCCACGGGTGAAATCAAGATTGCCCCTATCCCGATACCTTTCTTATTGGCTTCCCCATCGAAGAACATTTTCCAGGTGTCAGCGCCTTCCGAGATTACTTCGATGGAATTGATTTCTTCATCCGGAAAGTAAGTGCTCAAGGGATGGTATTCATCATCGACCAGATTTTCAGCTAAATGATCGGCCAATGCTTGAGCTTTCATAGTTGTGCGAGTGACATAGAAAATATCGAATTCAGTGAGCAAGATTTTCCATTTTGCTAATCTCCCGATGGGAATTGGCTTTTGGAATATGTACTTCAAAGTATCTAGCCTCGTGACGAGGTAGGTGGTATAAGCCAGTAGATAATGTCTGAGCTTCTGAGCCACCCAAGTTACAGCGCAGCAAGTCCTTTCTAATTGAGAATACTTGGCCTCGTAGTTTGTGAACTTCTTACTTAAGTAATAAATGGCTTGCTCTTTCTTCCCGGTTGCATCGTGTTGCCCGAGAACACACCCAAAGGAATTTTCTAGCACCGTCAGGTATAGGAACAAAGGTACGCTGGTTCTAGTGGGACTAACACTGGAGGATTTGACAGATATTCTTTGATCTTGTCAAAAGTGACCTGGCACTCGTCTGTCCATTTGATGGCCGCATCTTTTTTCAATAGCTTGAATATAGGCTCGCATGTGGAGGTCAACTGAGCGATGAACCTGCTGATGTAATTCAACCTATCCAACAAACTCATGACTTCCTTATTGGTTCTTGGGGGTGGGAGATCCCGGATAGATTTTATCTTTGTTGGGTCCAGCTTGATGCCCCGTCGATTGAATATAAATCCCAGTAATTTTCTGGATGGAACTCCAAAAGCGCATTTGGCTGGGTTTAACTTCAAATTATATCTGCGCAGGCGTTGGAAGAATTTCCTCAAATGCTGCACATGGTCATTTTGGGTTCTGGACTTAATGATCACATCATCCACGTACACCTCAATATCCTGATGCATCATGTTGTGAAATATGGTGGTCATGGCCCTCATATAAGTAGCCCCAGCGTTCTTTAAACCAAACGGCATGACCCGGTAACAGTATGTTCCCCAGGGTGTAGTGAAGGCTGTCTTTTCTGCATCTTCTTCATCCATCAACACCTGGTGATATCCGGCANTACTGAACCTCATGTTTGGCACAATTGTCCACTAAGATGTGTATGTTTGGCAGTGGAAAATTATCTTTGGGACTGGCTTTATCCAGATCTCGGTTGTTGACACATACTCGGACCTTTTCGTCCTTTTTAGGCACCGGAACCACATTGGCTAGCCAGGTGGTGTATTGGACCACTCGGATTACTCCAGCATTTAGTTGTTTAGTGACCTCTTCTTTGATCTTGTCACTCATGTCTGTTTTAAATTTCCTCTGCTTTGTTGGACCGGTGGATGACCGGGGTAGGTTGGCAATTTGTGTACCACCATGTCGTCGTAGGAACAAGAAAATACATCTTTGAATTCAAGTAGGAGTTGAATCAAGGAGTCTCTATTCTTTTTATCCGTGTGGACGCTTATCATGGTTTCTCGATCCCTTCTTCACTGCCCAAGTTAATGGGTTCCGTTTCGTTTAAGTTTGGCTTGGGCGTATTCTCGAACTGTTTCAATTCTCGATTTATTTCCCTAAAAGCCTATTCTTCGTCATTTTCCAGTTCTTGATTCATTATTTCAAGTTTAGACGACGTATTAGGATCAGAGCACGAAGTCCGCAAGCATGTCATGTTTTTTAAAGCCGCATTATTATGACTAGAAAAATAAGAAAAGTAAACAAAAATCAGAAAGAATAGTAAACGATGAAATTTTGATTTCATTTCATTCAATTTGAACATAGGAGGGTTTACATCAAAATTTAAAGGAAAGAATTTAAAAACTTGAGTTACACCCTGAAATAAATCATAGTGCAGAAAGGATGGCAAAAGCTGAATTACCGGGACTCCCGCCGGACGGGGAATGGAGTAGCCTCCCAGTTTTGCAACTTGGCACCAGGCCCCATATACTGTACTTTGGCAATGCTGGAGCCTTCTCCTAGTTGGACCATATGGTCCTCATACAACATTTGCCTCATTGCTCCGCATATTTCTTCTATTTCTTCGGTCGTGAAAACCTCTTCCTCTTCCTCCAGTATTTAGGTTTGACAAATGATGCGGTGATGTGTGGGATCAGCTGAGGCAATACCCAACAATTTTTCTTGCGTTGGTCAGCCCATTGTTCATCGTCGGGGGTAGCTTGAAACCCTATGCCGAAAAACTTTTTATGGGCAGGCAAAGTGACGAGTTCTTTAATGCCTTGCAAGGACACCCCGAGCCCTTTTCCAGGTCTGTACCCATGTTTGATCATGTCGTTGGCGACCATAATTGACGCGTTTGATTGGAAAGGTTGAGGGCACGGGGTTCCTTTATCATGCTGGTCCGCAACCACAATCTCGAAAGCCTGGTAGACTATGTGCTCGCTATCCTCTCTTTCTTCCAAGCATGGGGCTAATGGGTCCCTGTAAATAGATTGCTCGTCTTCCCCATGGACCACAATTTCCTGGTCCTCATATTCGAACTTAACCATCTGGTGGAGAGTAGATGGCACTGCCCCTGCCGCATGGATCCAAGGCCTTCCCAGGAGATAATTGTAGGAAGTATCCATATCCATGACCTGGAATGTCTCTTCGAAGTCTACAGGGCCGATTGTCAAGACCAAATCAATCTCCCCGATCGTGTCTCTCTTGATACCATCGAATGCACAAACGCACACATTGTTGGGCCTGATTCTTTCAGTCCCGATCTCCATTCTTTGTAAGGTCGATAGAGGGAAAATATCAACCCCAGATCCACTGTCCATCATAACTCTCTTCACGTAATAACCTTCACATTTTAAAGTTAGGTGGAGAGATTTGTTGTGGTAGCCCCTTCCGGGGGCAAATCATTATTGCTGAATGAAATCCGGTTGACCTCACAAAATTGTTCTGCCATCCTTTCCATTTGCTCGACTGTGGTGTCGGCCGGAACTTGTGCTTCGTTGAGGGTTTTGATCAGGATCTTCTGATGCTCGCTTGATTTTACCAGCAAGGATAGAAGCGACACCTGGGCGGGGGATTTTCTGAGCTCCTCGATTATGGCGTATTCAGAGGTTTTCATATTCTTGAAGAATTCTGCTGCCTCTCCGGCACTGATCAGCCTTTTGGGCGGAAAGCGTTTCAACTTTCTTTTGTTTAGCTCTTCCGGGTCGAGGTATTTCTCTGAAGAGTTTATATCGCCTGTTTCCCTAGTAATCTCTTTCCCTTTGTATGTCACCACCGTCCTGCGGTAATTCCATGGGACGGCAGTAGTATTCTTTATGGGAGTTTGCAACGCGCGGCTAATAACCACAGGCTCATTTAACCTGGGTGAAATTATTTGCCCCGGCTCCGCATACGTCCCCTTCGAGACATATATTTTTGAGCCATTCATTATTGCCCTGTTGAATTATAACCTTCTGGGAGGGATCAACACACTTTGTTCTTTCCTATGTGCCTTGGGGATGTAAAGGGCATCATCTTTAGAGGGTCCCTTATTTATCCCAGTCTCAGTCTGTTCTGCGACCTGGGGGACGGGGTTACTCTTTCTCATCTCCTTGGCTGGATTGGGTGCCGTCTTGGGTTTTCTTTCTACATCTGCGATGGCGATGATGGCCTTTAGAGCTAGATCAAAATTCTGGTCCTCGCAAATCATTCCGATGACGGGCCCATGATTGTGAGTGGGCAATGGATTGTTTGTCACATTGGGAGCTTCTTCGTCCCTTAAAACCACTTTCTTTTGTTCTATAAGGCTTTCCACAGCCCTTTTGAGGGTCCAACAGTCCTCCGTGTCGTGCCCTTCTGCTCCGGAACGGTAAGCACAACTGGTACCCCGTCTATATGATGGTGATTGGGTATTCTGCCCGTTTGGAGGTACGGGTTGCAGGAGTCCCATCTGGACCAACTTTGGGAAGAGGCTTGAATACAGCTCTCCGATGGGAGTGAAATTAATTCTCCTCGATGGCTCTCTGAGGTAGGCATTGTACGGGTAGCTGTTTTGAGGCGGGCGATGATTATATGGAGCTAGGGGATGATGGTTATTTTTTGAGGGTGGAGTTATATTCTGATTGTATTGTTGTGGCGGCCTGGGATGTGGCTGAGCGTTCATTACCGCATAGGGAAAAGGGGGTGAAGCATAAACTGTATTTAGGAAATGGGCGTGGGTATTGTCGAGGTTTCCTGACATCGGAAACCATCATGGCCCCTTCTTCTTTCTTTTTCCTGTTGGCCGCAACCCCGGATCTGCTTTGGATGGCCTGAGAGGTCGCTCTTAGGGCGGATTGGCTCAGGATACGACCAGATTTTAGCCCGTTTTCCACCATTTCTCCAATTTTAATTGCTTCAGCAAATGGTTTGCCCACGGCGGACATCATATTTTTGAAGTAATCAGCTTCCTGTGCTTGTAGAAAAATGCTGACCATTTCAACCTCATCCATCGGAGGCTTGACCCTGGAGCTTGCTCGCGCCATTTGATAGCATACTCCCTCAAACTCTCTGAGGGTTTCTTTTTGAGATTGGATAGTGATTTCCTATCGGGAGAGATGTCCACATTGTATTGGAATTGTCAGACAAAGTCCCGGGTCAAGTCATCCCATATGTGCCAACGGGATATATCCTGGTCCATGTACCATTCTGATGTAATTCCCATCAAACTTTCTCCAAAACATGCCATGAAAAGTTCCTCCTTCCCACGTGTTCCCCTGAGCTGGTTGCAGTACCTTTTCAGATGGGCTATGGGGTCTCCATGTCCATCATATTTTTCGAACTTGGGGGTTTTGAATCCGAGAGGCAGATGGACGTGCAGGAACATGCACAAATCTGCATAAGAGACACTTTTCTGCCTGCTCAGCCCCTGTATATTTTTGAGGCTTTGTTCAATACTCTTCATTTTTTGAGTTATTTTTTCGTTCGCGAAGATTTTCTTATCCTGTCCCAAAGTGAACTCGAGTTGAGTTTGTTGGGGATATGCATTGGGAGTAGCATGAGCGGTATCCTGATGGACGGATGGTGTTTGGAATGTGAATGCTGGCAAAACGTGGCCCGGAGATAGTTGGTGGGGCCGTGGCAGAGAGTGGTGGTGCGGTGAAAATGTTGGAAGACGAACCAAAAAACAAGGCCTGGGGGCGAACCTCAGAAGGCCTTCCAGCAAAGTGAGCCGACATAGTTGGATATCCAAATGGTGTAGCTGGGTAGCTTATGGGGATGTTGGACGTCCCTCCTGCCCTGGGGATTATCTCTGGGAAACCCGGGATGGTACTAGGCGGTTCCCTACTATTGGACCATGCGTCCCACATTTCCAGCATGCGGCAACGCAGAGTCCTGTTCTATTCAGTTGTTGCGGACTCAGATGTTGGAATGGCTGGATTTAGGTCTTCCACGGAGGAGTTGACGATTGGCAGGTGACTTTCAGATGTCATTTCTATGCTCCCCTTTGATCTAGTGAAGTAAGGATGGGAAGCCAAGTTACCGCAAAAACAAACACCTTAAAATAGCTTTTAGATTGAACCAACAAAATGTTAGTTTAAAACATTTATCACATAGGCAAATCGCACGTACGGGGTATGCAATGCACCTGATGCCTTTCTATATGTTTTTGCCACAGTTTTGTATTTCATCCCGGCTTTATCTCTTGGTTTGTTTTTTCTTTTTATTATTTTTCCCTTTCCTTTGTTATTTCTTCTGCTTTTTATTCCTCGCTCGGTTTCCTTTCTTATGGTTATGATCGAATCCTATGTGGATTGCCTACGTATCATGGCGCCGCGTGAATCAGATCATCACGTAGTTCATGCTAGCAAAACCCAAAGAGATGCTTATATTATTTTTCTAAAAGCTTTATTCTAAAAACTTCCATTCATTAAATAAACACTTTTGATTACAGAAAACTGGCAGCCTATTTTTTGAATTACAGAGTTTGCAAAACAGACTTGACACGTATATTTTCTAAAATATAAAGACTACTGTGGACTCAACACATGACTATGACTAGAAAAGTGAAGTACAGACTCGAAAATATCAAGAATACATTAGTGCTTCCGTTGCTCCAAGGGCTTGTGGGGCATCATTCGGCCTTGCCACGGGCCTGCGTGCTATGTCTTGTCGGAGGCGGTAAAGGTCGTCCATTATCTTGTGGACGAAGATCATAACTGTTGAGAAGAAAGTGGTCCGAATCATATCTTCGCATTCCTGACATTTGGTGACGATGTAGTCAGCTATCTCTTGGACCCTTCGCCTGATAAATACCCTTCTCTTGAAGCAGGCGTCCGATTTGTTGGGATCTCACCTCTAAAGTTTGGGCATCCTTGTGACTCTATTCTTTCCATTGTTGCAACTCTTTTTCTAACCGAGCCATCATGGCATATCACTGTTCCCTCTTTGTTTTAAAACTTTTTGCCTGTTTGGCAATCTTGTTCTCGAAGGCGGCTAATTTTTCCTTCAAGCCCACGACTTCCTGGTCATATTTCCTTTTTAGTCTCTGGACAAACTCTGTTCTTTCTTCTGCACTTCTTGTCAATCTTTCCCGAACTTCGGCTAGTTCTTCTTCAGCTTTGTCTAAAGCATTCCCATAGCTACATACTTTATGCCTTAGGCTGTTGATAGGCCTTTCATCAGCCCTGCTTCTCTCTGGGTTCTCAGTAGCTGTTTTCAGTTCCTGTATCTGGGCCCGGAGGACTTCTTTTTCTTGGGCTAATATATTTTTCTCCCTTTCAATCGAGGCAGTATGTAGAATGTTTTTGAACTTGATTTCCCTGACCTAGGCCTCCAACTTTCTTATGGTGGCTCGGTAGCTGTTCTCTTTTTCTAACCAAGCCCAATGCTCTTGAGTTTACTCGGTAAATTGTTGTACGTGGGGTCTCTTTGCGGGTCGTTCTTGCTCTTGATGCTCCCTGCCTCTTACGCCGTACCAAGAGGTGTAGGCGGGCTCCACTTCTCCTTTAGATAAGTCTCTCACTCGAGTTTGAGGTTCTAAAAACCTGCACTCGTTCCATATTTGACGGACCCTGCCTTTAAGAAATGCAGCTCTTGGGCATAACTCGATGGCTTGTTGGCTTAAATCCTCGTCATGGGGAATACCCTGTTGTCTCCCTAGCTAGCGTAAGACCCGGTGGGGGGCATATGGCTTAATGCTTCGTAGGCCCATTAACAGGAGATAGCAAACCTCAGCGGACATATTGATAACCTCGCTGAGAGGGAGCCACCCGAACGTCCACTCGATTTGGTTGGCAGTTAATGTGCTCAAGTATGAGTGTCAGGCTTCCATCCCTTCAGAAAATTGGTGGCCTTTTACCCGAGTACTATGTTCCTCGATGCAGTTCAAACCGGTTAAACCGTAGTTCATGTAGCCCAGGCGGTGACAGAGGTGCTCGATCAACCATATTTGTAGGAGCAGGTTGCACCCCTCAAAGAATTTTCCCCCAGATTGGCAAATTGTCAGAGCACGGTAAATCTCCCTTAAGACCATCAGCATAAGTGTTCCATTGGACTTTTTCATCATGAACTCTTCTATTCCCACAAGTCCGATGTCTATGCATCCGTCACTTCTTGGGCAGATCAAGGTGCCCAAGAATGCTACCACAAAAGCTAGCCCCCGACGGGCTTCCCATTTAGCCTGATCTTTGTGAGTTAGACCAGTGTTGTTGGCCTCATAACCCTGGGGATCTCCATAACGTCTGTAAAGAAAATAGAAAGTGTAGAAACCTTCGGACAAGTGTGGGTCTTGGATGTCCCGGCTAATTTTCAACAGATCCAAAAACTTGCAGGGAGTCACCGCCCTAGGTGCCACCGGGTACCGACTTCTGAGATTTTCATTGAGACCAACATACCCCGCTATTTCCTCTAGCGTGGGTGTCAATTCAAAGTCCGAAAAGTGGAATACATTGTGGGCGGGATCCTAGAATGGTACTAGAGCCTTGACGATGTCCAACCTCGGCTTGATCTTTAAAAGGCCAGTAAGTCCCCCCAAAGCTTTTATAACAGACTTTCTACTGTTTTCCCCCAGGTTGCTCCACCACATATGGAGTCCTAGAGGGATTTCCTCGACTGCTTTGAAGGGGATGTTTTCAACTGTATTCATCCTGCACATTCGTTTTCTAATTAAGACCACAGAAAATTTTTCGAAAAGTGTCATTTTGGTAAAGGGTTTTGTAATAAAGAAATATTGGCCATCCTTGCGAATACGGCCTCTTTAGGCTGTGCTCGCGAATTTTAAAGACAAAACACAGGCGGCCACTTTTGCAGAATGGCCTTCTGGCGCCACATTTGGGCGATCAGGCTATAATGGCGTCACCTAATTTTATTTAGGTCTATATACTTTTGATTTTGAAAAAATGGAGTTGGACCCGATTAGGGTTGCCTGCGTATCCCACACCCCTGAGAATCAAACAATGTGTAGTTCGGGAATATCCTGACTGATTAAAAATATACACCCACTCATTTTGTTTTATATATTTTTCAGGAATTTTTGCAGAGTTTCGGGATAAATACGAGGATTTTCAAAACAGGGTGAATTCTCTATTCTACCTCACTCTTGGTTTTCTGTTCATTTTTGGTTTAGCCGGTCAATACATAAGTTGAGACAAACAAATGCATACGTAACAAATAAGATACATCAGGGTAGTATATCATTTCGGGTACACCTGTCCTAGACGGACTCAACCCCTGTGTTGAGCCCCCTAAGTCGAATGTGCATGATGCAGATAAGTGTTCCTACTAGGGATCCGGCATGCGGTTTTGTTATTCTAGGTTTAAACCTGGGGCTTTTTTCTAGACTAGGCTTACCCGAGTGGACAGCTCGAGCCGAGGTCGGGGCAGCGTACCAGGAATACAGAAGCTTCACCGGCTTTGCAACTTGTCCGTACCTCGTTCTAAAATTTGGATATGACTCTAACAGAAAAAAAATCACACGAAGTGCACACTTCCCAGATGATTTAGAAGACTCAGAGAGAAGAGGGCTTCGACACAATTTATATACAGTTTAGATAATATCAAAGCGGTAAAAAGCGACATTTAGCACGTTAGGTTTAAACATGTAAAAATCAGATACTAAAGCCAAAATAAAACATTCTATTTCAAGCTCGAATTCTTGAACCCTGAACCAGAGATTCAGGGTCCCCACCCAGCAGAGTCGCCAGAGCTGTCACACCTCTTTTTTCACTACCCCGGGGTTAATGAAGGGTAATAAGGGACTTTTTCCACTTTAAGTGACATTATTCATATATGGGATTTATTTTAGTTTTCAGAGTCGCCACCCGGATTTTTGACGATGCTCCAAGACACTGTTTTATTTTAAAATCCCAAACCATGAAAAATTTGACTCTGTCTTAATTTGTCTGCGACCAAAAATCCGAGTAAGGAATTCTGTTAACCCGGGAAAATGTGTTACGCATTCCCGAGTTCCGTGGTTCTAGCACGGTCGCTTACTAATAATATTTGGCCTAAACTATCTAATTATTTACATATTTTTACACCTATTGTGCTTTTTAGACTTTTTCACTTTTTAGTCGCTTTTAATATTTATGGATTTATCTTGGAACAAGTCACGATGGCGTGCACTTGTTTGTTTTTGGACACATTATAACTGCGCCACATGAAATGCACCCGCAATTACAACGTGTGATTTTTATTATAGTTTGAAGTTGAAGACGGGGACATGAGTTGTCGCACCCGCGTGTAGATTACGTAGTCAAGACTATGATCGGGACGGTTTTATAATGCCCATTTGTGGCGATGTTTGAGTTTTCTGTTTTGAAAGAGCATTTTAGTTTTAAGATTGATTAGGACGTTTATGGATTTATGTTTTTTAACACATGGCGAAACGTCACATGAAATGCACCCGTGATTGCTATGTGCATTTTTAGTTGTTTAGAATTGAGGGTCGGGGGCATGAGTTGCCACTCCCGAGTGTAGTTTATTGTAACTTGGAATAGTATTCGGTTCTTTATCAAATTTCAATCTAAAGGGCCTGATTTTATCTGGGGGGGGGGGTTGTCTAAAGAAAGAGAGGAATCATTAGCCTAAAAGGAAACAATTTTCGGGCTATGGCCATATTTTGCCCCAATTAATCACTTTAGGCCATCCTAGCTTGGCTATTTCTGCAGGAAAACTAACAGTTAGGAAATTCAAGTCTTAATCAGATCTTAAAGATCTTCTCTTCCTAGTTTGGTAAATGATAAAAATGTGTTAATCAAAATGCGCCTTATTCGTGCACATATATATATATATATACACCTATAAGAATTATAGAATGCGCCTTGGTAAGTTAAAATTACTTTATTTTTTCTGGAGCTTTGTAATTTTTGGCGAAGGTACAAAACACATGCAATTTTACCAATTCTAAATTAACAATTCTTGTTGACTTTTAGATAGCCTAATCACATGCTTCAAGGTTCAAAGTGTTCATACATCGATTTATGAGAGTTTAACAGGATACGTCATGAACCAGAAATAATCCACTAAATCCACTTATATTGAAACAACTGAATTTTGAAATAACCATTTAGTTTGAACACTATCAGTTGAAAGGCTAAAAATGAATATACAGTCCAGTCCCTTAAATTACAAGATTCCAAAGTGCATAANCATGAACCAGAAATAATCCACTAAATCCACTTATATTGAAACAACTGAATTTTGAAATAACTATTTAGTTTGAACACTATCAGTTGAAAGGCTAAAAAAAATGAATATACAGTCCAGTCCCTTAGATTACAAGATTCCAAAGTGCATAAGTGAACGAATTACAGTTTTTCTGAAGCAAAAATACAGCTTTGGCAAAAACACATTTTTTATGAATATCCAAAGGAAACTAAAAAATGGAAATCCTAATTAGCCGCTCCACATATGGATTCTTCGTACTGTACATTTGCAGCCCCCCCCCCCCCCCTTTTTTTCTTTTTTTTTAAACAAAAAAAAAAACAAAAATTTNGTGTTGGGCACCCATCAGACCGAACACGACCATGAAAAGAGGTCAATTTTAACCTGATAATACTATGCTAAGTTATACTAATGGCAGAATCATTTATGAACTTTCTTGATGTGAGTATGACCATAAAGGGATCAAACTCAACTCCGAGACTGTCATTTCCATACCTCGGACCTTCAGTCCATACTTATTCCTTGATTTTTGATTACTTAGGCATGTTGAGAGAGTGAACCTAACCATTTGGGAGATTCAGATTCCATACTCTAGAGCCTTTGTTGATGACCTCATTTCTGTACCCTTGAAGGGTTATAAACTACTCTCTAAGCATCTAAAATATGGGTTGAATTTGACAATTATAAAGGGTCAGATTCACTACCACTTTAATGCTAGCTAAATGACTCTATTATGACTTCAAGGATATAAAATTAATCACAGAAGCCTCTAACAGATAATTCAGCTGTTGTAATCACACATAGAGGGACAACCAGATTTTGATAAGTGATCACATGTTCAGTGGGAAGAAATGCAACATATTTTATGTATTTTTCTTAGATTGAATCTGACTACGAAGGAGAGTCTGATTCAAACTCAGAGATACAAACTTACTTGACATTTCTAACAACCATACAAATACTTCAAATAACATTCTTTTGAGCATTTTGACTATTCTTTGCTTTTTAGAGACTGAATCAGACCATATAAGGGTTCATATTCTTTGCTCTATAGCCCTTTTGACTACATGTTGTATACCCTTTAAAGGGTGAATTTCAGCAAACTACACTACTGTTTTGTGCACTATTATGGGGTGAATTTGACCATTGGAAGATCAGATTCATTTACCCTAGTTCCATTTATCTTTCTAATATGCTAAACACATATGAACTTACCACCTAGCTATCAAGCATTAAGCTTGTTAACAGAAGTTCAGCACACTACTAAGCAGATTCCAAGAGTTGCATGCATACACTTAGATAATGATAATCTTACTTCAGCTTCTACATTAAGAAAGGGGAAGAAGAAGATTCACATATTCTTGAAGAAAATACAACATGAAACAACAAGTTTTAAACAAAGTCTGAATTCAATAATTTTGTATAAAGTTCACTATTACATACCTTTAAAGAGAAATAAAATCCAGCAAGAAACTTGACCAAATAAAGGTCAAGTATGAACAATAAACAGCAAAATAGGAAGGGAGATCAACAACAGCAAACAGAAAGCCAGGGACAAAAATCAAACAACCCAGCAAGAATTAACACAGAAATCTTTGAGTGTGAATATTTGAAGAAAATTTCCAGAAATCAGAGATCCAAAAAAAAAATATATAGCAGCTGGGCTAGGCCATTTAGTTGTGGACTTGTTTTCAAAAAGGAAGTCATATATTTTTTGTCATAGGACTCTCTTTTCAAAACCTTTTAGTAGAGACAGTATTTCTGAAGAATGGGAAGGATCTTGTATCCCAGCAGCTCACAAGTGTAAAAAAATCTCCGTAAGCTATAAAAAGAGAGTCTATTTATAGGATATTTGGGAATGGGATATTCTTTTGAAGATTCCCTATCCAATACTGAAAAAATAGTACCAAAATAGTACATAGGGCAGCTGTCAACCCCATCTTTGGGACAGCTACCCCCATTCAAGAACTTTCTTCTTTATAAAAATACCCTTTTAACCTTAAGATCCTGATTTCCTAAATTGAGTTACCTAATGTACCCCTTGGAGTCCCTGAATTTACCATTGGGTAATCAAGGTTAAGCTCACTTGGGGTTATTATTTAACTCTAGTTAACTAACACTAGTTAGGTTCATTAGTTAACTAGGCATTAACTTTGGTTAGTTAACCCCAGCTATGTTCTTTAGTTAACTATTAGTTGTTCTTAATTATGGTTAAGTTAATTAATTAAAGGTTGATTGATTAAATGCCTAGAGTTAGTTTTCATACTAGTTATCCATGTTTAAGTTAATTAAATAAAGTAGGTCGAATCAATTTAATTCCTTAATTTAAACTAAACTGACTTAATTAAATAATTCAAATTGGTTACCTAAAATCATAGGCTTAACCAATTATTAAGCCCAAATTAACTAATTTGTTTTAGCTAATTAATCCTAAGCTAATTATATTTGGACAGATTTTTTTAGTTAACTACTTAAGAGGTCAGCTAAGTTAACTTCTAGGTCGAGGGAGTTGAAATTATATAAAGGTGAAATTATTCTGAACTTAGTTAACTCAAATGCACAACTGGTCCTAACTAGTTTGCCTTAGATCAATTGATAGAAACAACTAGGTTGTTAGACTTGATTAATTAAGAGGCTTAATCCCTACTGATTCTAAACTGGTTTAAGAGGTTGATTAGGTGTTGGCTAATTATTAAGCCTAGGTTAAATGATTTGTTTTAGTCATTTAATCCCAGACTAATTATCTTGGACAAGATTTCAAGACTTACCAATCAATAAAAATGGTTAGTTTATTAGACTGCTTCTTGATCTTAGTTAATTATATTAGTAATTAAACTGTTAATGAAGTTAGGAGCCTAATTAAGTAATAAAATAATCTAGGTGAATGATTAATAACATGTTAAACACTGATTAATCAAATCGAAGGTAGTGCGAATCAAAGAAGAATAGTCACACATACAGACAATGACAAGACCTAAGTTAGGAAACATGGTTATCAGAGAAACCTAATTACTTGATTGACGAGAACAAATCAAGCATGACTATCATGAAATACATTTAGAGCTTAAACTAAACGATAAGGAAGAAATATGAACAGGTAGAAGAAAACGATGAAAGAAAACAAAAAAAAAATCAAAACAGTGATACAACAAATAAAAAAAAAGTGATTAAACTATGACATATTCATACTAATAGTACAAGAAACAGTTAGAAAGGAAGGGGGATACCCGTTAAAGGGGTTTTGGCCGGGAAAGAGAAAGGAGGTCGTTGGACCTTTTCGGATTCCAGTGGGGTTTGAAAATGAATCAAACCTTCATGAATCGATTGCTCTAGTTAAGAGCAATCGACCCATGAAGGTCTGAACCATTGATTGTCTTTGAATCGGTCAGGGAGTAATTTTGGGTTTTTCAGATTCCTAGGTCTGAAATTGACGTAAATCGATTGGGTTTTTGGAGAAGTTGAAGGCATGAGGTGATTGAGTAGGAGGAGAGGATTGTAGGATGAAAGTTTGGGGTCGATTGAGTGAGGCTCCACCGCCGGAGGCGATTTATGGTCGGCGGAGGACGGTGAGAACTCTGGGGCGGCTAGGGTTTGTTAGAGAGAGGAGAGAGAGAGAGACGGACGAAGGGTAAAGGGGGTGTGATACTTTTCAAATGAGGGGGTGGGGTTTGGTTAGGACATAGATATAATAGAGGAGGGGTGAGTTCCTGGCCGTCCGATCTATTTCGATCAATGGCCAGAATTTAATTAACTAAACCAAACGGGGTCGTTTGGAGGGGTGCTGGGGCAGGCTGGGTAAGGGGGGTTTGGGCCTGGGTTGTTTGAGTGTGTAGGGATTGGGTTTAGACCTCGGTAGGTTGAGTGTATAGGGATTGGGTTTGGGCCTGGGTAGTTTCAAGCCCAGGTCCGAAATTGGCTCTCTTAATTAATTAAACTAATTAATCTAATTAAGTTCAAATCTAATTTAATCCAAAAATGTAGCAATTAATTTTAAACCTTATTTTTAATATATTTACATATTAATTAAAAATAAAACAACCAATTTTATATTCCTAATTAAATCTATGATTTATCGAATAAAAATGATTAATTTTTTTAGTAATTAGTTATTAAAAACAACATTACGTTAAATAACCATCATTCGTCTATTATTTAATTAATTATAAATAATAACTTCATAATTCCTTGATAATAGTGATGCAAATTTTAGTAATTTTAAAAGATGAATTATAGATATGCAAAAATGTAAATAATTCACAATTAATCACTGAAAATCAACAAAAAATTCATAAAATCAATTGATTTATCGAGATTTTTATAGGATGATATGGCGAGAAAAATCACATGCTCACAATATATAGACCTGCACAGCAAGTGCAGCAAGTGCAACATGAGTACTTGAATCAACGCATACCCAATAAGTATCTAGCCTAACCCCGGAGGAATAGTGACGAGGGGTCGACTTCGACACTTACCAATGGTCCAATAAATCAAATAAAGTAGGAAGTAAACAAATGTGAGGACAAATAAATCAACGAAATAACAAGTACAAATACGTAGTAAAATCCTCCTGTGAACATTAAACTCAAACTCTTAGTTAGGTCGTCACAATTCAAATCAGGAAAAACTTACAGATACACTGGCTTCTTGTCAAATTTTAGGCATGATCCCATACGAGTATTTACAGAAATGCAGAGCCATACGGCCCGATCCCATAATATTGTGTGCACTGCCTTTGATTTGTATGTTATTCTGTGCATTGCATTTGATGTATAGAACTTGCCCCGTGTGTGTGCAAAGCGAAATAAAAGTGTTATTCAGTCTTGGAAGTGATATAGGCATCTCTTTATTGAGCCAGTTATCTATATTTTACCCACATAATCATTATGTATCGTAGTTAACCCCGTTGAGCCTATAATCCTGTTTCTTTGGCAAACACATTACAAGCCATATTCCCTTTGTTTTAATCGATCTTATATTTGAACCTTGTCACCTCTCGTAAGAACTGGAAATGTTATGAAATATGAAAAAGTTAAAGTGTGGGGTGGTAGGTTGGTTTGTGAGGGGAATAATTGAAATAAGGAGAAAGGTGCACGTTTGAAAAAGTAAGAGTCACTTGAAAAAGAAGAAAAGAAGAAAACAAGAAAAGACAAAGAAATAAATAAACAGTTGTGATGTTTTGAAAGAAAAACATATATGTGGTGACTCTTAATGTAATTGTGCTTAAAGAAGTATGGGGTAATAACATCGATGTGGAGGTGGAGTTTGGCTTATTATAAGTTTGAGGTTGAA